>CAODLS011515506.1:0-17817 GCA_948243855.1 Flueggea neowawraea
GGTAGATCCTTATGTTGGTTTTTGTTCTTGAACCGGAATCAAGAAACTTGTAAGAGTTCTCACTTAACTAGAAAGTGAAGTTGTAATCTTTGAGAAGATTGATAGTGAAAATCCTAAGTGGTGATACTTAGGTAGTGGATGTAGGCATCGAGTTGGTCGAATCACTATAAGTTCTTGGTGTTCTTCCATTTACCACAATCATTCTCGAAGAAAATTCAAAGCTTCTATTATCACACTATTCAACCCCCCTTCTAGTGTGATTATCGACTCTACAATATCCATAATCAGTAAAACGTGATTATCCACTTAGAAACATTCTAATCTTAATTCATCATCATTCCTATAATAATGATCGATTATGGACATTTAGAATAGTATCCCTTTTATCCTTATGGTTTTACTATCAAGTCACACACTTGATGGAATAAGGAAAAATAGACTATTCATGGAGTTTTATCTTCATAAAACATATAATATTTCATAGAAATGAAATGCCTCTTTATTAAATAATTGAATGACAATGTAAATTAATGATTGGGCTATGGCACAATTCCAACAATTCCATCCTTATTACCTTACCTTACCCTGGTTTCAATAATCCCAATAGCCTAGATGCGATGTTTAGCAATCAGTTTTTTAACTTCTGACTGCTTAAGGGGATCATTTAGTTCCCTAATGTTTCATGAGGCTATCATTGGTATCGAGAAGGAGGTTTGCCCACCCTCTTTGTTCCCCCATCTCAACCCTTCATCACGTCCTTAGACAAAGCAGGTTCCAAAATTGTTTGCACCCCATGAATGGCTATAGATTTAGAAACAACACCACCCCCCTCAGCACTGTTAGTACCCTGAGCACCAACACTAGGACTCGGCACTGGCAGTATCGTATCTTCAACAGTAGATGCATTCATCACAGGAACAGCCGAAGGGTGAACCAGATTTGGCTGCTCAGACAGAGGCTGCCTAGCCATCCAAACCTGCTTCTGTTTCCCTTTCAGATTAGGACACTGTAAATGAGTATGGCCATCACCTTGGCAAGTAGTGCACAAGATCAGCCTCCACTCATACTCTATTGTCTGAACAAATTGGTGCCCATCCTCATCTTCCAAAGTAACAGAGTCAGGAAACTGACCCTGCACCTCCATTTCAACTAACAACCTCGCATAACTCAACTATTCTCGGGCAATCGTACACTGATCAGCATAGAGAGCAGTACCCAACAAACTTCCAATTCGACTCAGGATCTCGGTGGACTAGAACTCAAGTGGTAACAGAGGACACTTAATCCATACGGGAACCTTTTGAACTTTGCACAGGTCGAAACTCATTGGAGGACGCCAAGCTTGCAAGATTAACGACCTCGAATTAAAAGTGTAAGGTCCCCAGATAGAACCCTAATTTTGGACTCCTCATCCTTAAAATTGAACAAAAACAAATTCAGAGCCACTAAAAAAATAGAGACCAAACCACAATTCTTCCAACGAGCCATAACAAAACTTTTAATAGCAGAGAATCGAGGTATAATCCTGAGCACACTCCCCACAATAGCATTTTTCCAACTATTCATCTCATTTGCATGTTCAGAATGCTTAAAACTCACAACATGGGTGCCATTCCAAACAGCAGGTGGTACATACCTCAGTGAACCTTCCAAAGACCGCTCACGATTAGCCGAAAACATATCACTCCATTTTCGATCAGGCACTCCATGTGGAGGGCTGACTGGTTTTACCTCCACCGCAGACCTCGAATGGACCAGATGGATTCCCCTTTGAAGTGGAGGGTTCCCCACCTACAGTATGTGGAAGCCGCTCTGGAAGTGGGGAACGTGGCGAAGGAGGAGGAGAAACTAGGTTATCATGCAGAAATTGGGCAAGGAGAGCTTTTGATTGAGAGGATTCTTTGATTTTCATCCCATTAACGGAGAGGCGTAGGCGCCACAACGATCGCCAAAGAAACCCTAGCAGAGAAAGAGAGCCCACTTTTTTCCTTGTTACAATAATCTTTTTTATTTGGTCTTTTCTCTAACTTGAACCCCAAATAAGTTGAAAACTTCCTATTTTCTTTTGAACTCACCAAAAAAATTGATTTCTTTTGGTATATTGTTAGGTTTTGGATCAATTGTTTCAATTTGGTGTAGTTATAGAACAAGAGAGCAAAAGATGTTGCAGGTGGTGTTGAACAATCGACTGGGGAAGAGACAAACGACAGTCTACTGAATGAGTGCCATCTCAAGTTGGTAGAGATCGAGGCAAAGTTGAAAGCCTCATTCCCCTCGCTCCTCAAGCCACAATGATGTTGTTTGAGATCAACAGAGAGAGGGAAGGAGAGAATTGCAGAGAGAGAGAGAGAGAGAGAGAGATTAACGTGATTAATTGAAGATAAAAGACTGGTATTATTGCAAAGAGTTTTACTTATAGAAAAATAACACAAACTTGTACTCATAAGTTAAATCCTGGTAACTTCTAGTTATAATTAACATGATAATAGTAATACAAACTAATCCAGTTCAGATCACTTGCTTACAAAATTCAAAAACGAAGCAGAGTAATTTTCATCTTGCATTTGAAGCGATAACAATGCATGCGCAAGTTATTCTAACATCAAAATGAGTAATATCTTTAAAGATCATCATCCACGTCCTGCACAGGAATGCCTAGAAGCTTACTCAACTCACCATTTTTATATGCTTCAACAGAATCTGCAACTCAAATAAACGACTAGATCCTCAGAGTGTAGGCACACATGTAAAGACAAACAAATCATTAAATAGAAGCTTACCATCTGAACCACCGATGTGCTTTCCATCTATGAATACCTGAGGTACTGTACGCTGTCCAACAATTTCGCTCAGTGCGTCCTGAATGTCATGCCCATCATCTGTATCACACAGCAAACGTTCTTGTAGCTTTGAAAACTGACTCGTAATTATGCAGAACATATAGAAGCACACTCAGATGGAATTTCAAATTAAGCTCCAACTTCTAATCGTTTACCTTCTACTATAATTCTTGAGAAAACAGAAATTAGAGAAAAGTAAGAATGATTTCATCAACTTAGTGAAAGAGGAGCACAGAGCTGTATTTATAGACACAATGAATCGTATCACATGCAACAGAATGCATAACTGACGGCTGACTAGGACTAGGAGTGCTGACTAAAATCTAAATTGTATCAATAATACAACCCATCTTTCCAATCATACATTATATTATAAACAGAATAATGAAGTTCCTAACCCGTGTCTTTTTCGACATTTTAAGTGTGGATTCAATAGTAAGCCATTTACAATGGAAAAGGAACATATGGCCAATGCCGGCTCATGCTGAAACACGACAACATATGGAGAAAGATATTTAAAGTGGCTCAAGCCCAACTGCATATAGGTAGGAAGCTCTGATTACATGGCAAACTTTGTTGTGCCAGGGATGAGTGTGAGTGTGTTGCGAAGTGTTTGGATTTGGGTTTGTTTCTGGGAGTTCGAGCAAGTGCGGGTTAGGACATGGGACTTGGACATCAAGTGAGTTTTTATTTTTATTTTTCCCCAAAAGCCATATAGGTTTAATCAGTTCTGTTCAATTCAGTTTTTTAATATATTTTTGTTTGGTCTATTAAGTTCTTTATGTATGTGTGGTGAATTTGGTTTCAACAGAACCGACTGAATGCTGAATGCTGACCCCTACATGGAGAACTAATCTCTACAGCTAGATAGCTAGTTATCCACCTCTGCCCCCTTCTGTTTTTCAACTTAGCTCTAATTAGGCTTTTTATTGCTTTATCCACGAGTTCCTAAATCTTTTCCATGAAAAAGATCGGGAGGGTTTCTTGAACAAACCTCTCTGATCAAGCTCCACAACATGCGGTACCTTGTTCAACTCCTTGAAAACAGCTTTAGCCCTCATACAGTACCTGCAGAACAAAGAATATCTTAATCAATTGAAAACGGTCAAGGAGGGAAAAATCAACCACCTAAAAATTTGAGAAGGTGCATGTTAGTCTCCATATAATTAAATATTTTCAACTACATGCTCAACTGAGATTACAAGCCCGGTGAATAAATCAATTCACCCCAGAATCTTATCATAATAAATCAAATGAAACCAATGACATTGACAATAACATATTCCTCCCAAATCTGTAGAAAATGCACATTTTGCATTGCAACTGTAGAAGTTTCTGTTCCCTCAAGTGAACATGACTTTTCAAATAGCTACACGATTCCATTTGTTTTGCAATAAAATAGAGAACGTCTAATTCTTAATCCGAGGATTCTGGAACATGCATGTAATGATTAGGATGGATAAGGTAAAGATTATAACCTGCCAGCCATCATCCTCGAATCAATTTCCCTCCATATAACTCACACAAAGACGAAGACAAAGAAGATCCAAAGGAAATTAATTTGATGTATTTTCATAATCTGGGAAAGAAGAAAAACTGCGAAAAAAAAGATAAGCGCTTCATAAAAAGTGTCCACTTCAAATTGGAAAAGTAAATACTTTATGAAGTGAGCTCCCGTGTTTGTACCTCATATTTTTCTCTCCAATAATTTCAGTAAAACATATCGAATTCAAGACAATAATGTTTGATTATTCACAAACTGAAAGTAAGCTAAACATGCTAACTAAATTCTCATCCAAAAATAAAATAATTGTCCAACCACCTGAAACCACCACTGATAAGGCATGTTTAAGTCAATGGTGTCAAGAATGGATGCCATGTACTATGACTATTAGCTCTAACTTGAAGGATTATGGATCCTTTTCAGAGGAGACAAAATCGAAGCTATTTCACACAATTTTACATTCAAAACTTACAACCTATCCAACCAGAACATTGCATTGTCCTCTCTCTCTAACCACATAAACCTGCAATTTTGCAGTCAGCACCAAGGGGTAGACAGTGGGTCAGGGGCATGTGCAGAGAGAGTGGGCCCCCATCGGGATGTGAAATGAGATAAGGGGAGAAATGCTGCTTGAGTTTGCAGACAAAGAGAAAGTGAAAGATTGTTGGTGGTGGGGGTGCCAGCGATGAGTAACAAACACAGTCAAAAGAGGGGGATAGATAATGAGTATTTGGGGGGTAAATTTACTGCTATTGTAGTGGATTAGTTTGCTGAACTCAATTCAATTTTTTGTTAAATTAAACAATTCCACTAGGAAGTTCTAAAAGATTGGCTAACTAAAATAGCCAACTTCTCAGCATCTAGTTCCAAAGTAAATTTCTTGAGGTTCTTTAAAATTATTTTGGGTGGGCACTGATTTATTCAGTTTTATTTTTAGCTGGAGATACTTTCCCTGTGCTGCATTGAAATCCATTGGAAAGAGGCCTCAGTGTCTTTGTTTCTCATTTTCCTTAACACTCTTAAATTATGAGGTGAACATAGAGAGTTTTAGACTTAGAAGAACAAGGCTGCTTCAAAAGAACATATTAATTATTTCAACAATATAATGAATGACAAAAAGGGGTACATGAGCTAATATGGCAATTTTTTTCTACTGATAAAACACATTGAAAAAGAAAATAAGCCAAAGAAAAAGACTGAAAAAACAATTCTCTAAATTTTCTCAGATTTATGATCACTTCTTTGCCTCCTTATTTTGCAACATAATACTAAGCTGGGGAATGAATTCAATGGGTAGGACTGAGGTTACATTGCAAATTCCTAATATAGTAATTTCCTCAAATAAATCAAGAGATTGAAAAAACAATTCTCGTAACTTTTCAACAGCAACAATAAAGGTGATACCAAAGGCATAACAATTATCTGTACTTAATCATGTCTATATGCACAGGAAAATCTGAAGCTTGTTTTTGTATGACCAAATATAGTAAACAAATACATCAAGAAGGATGGCCAATAAAATTACTTTTCGATCATGCAAAACAAGTTTATCAACATGGTTCAAAAAATAAAATTTATACTCATCAAACAATTGTGCTAACAGTCTATATAAATCGTCACAAAATAAATGAACTTACTACTCTTTCAATTTTCAAACGAGGTAAAAGCTTGTCTTGAGTGAAGATTTCAACAACTAAGGGAATTTTCTTAGCAGACAATTCATGGCTCCAAGTGGGACCAGAAAAAAAAAAACTTTATTTTTTGTGGATTTCAGTATGTTCCATTGTGGTGGAAAAGTCAGTAAGTTATTTAGTTCGTTTGAACTAAACGTCAAGATCTAATTCTGTTTCATTTCCAGCCGATAGGAAGATTTGAACTCTTTCCAGCCACAATTTTGAGTCTTTTAGATATTATTAATTCAAAGTACGCTTATAAGATGCTATTTACATTATTATTTGGGTACGCATGCTAAAAATTGCTGAGTTACTTCAAAATTCAAGATATTATTTAGTTTTTTAGTTTTTTTTTTCCAGATTATTCTTCAAATAGGCATACCAAAATTAAAATTCTTTATGGATTGCTACAAATGGAAGGCCAAAAATAGTTCAATGCTCTCTTTCAATAGAAGATCTGATGGTTTTGGTATAGGCAAGATCTGATGGTTAAAATTAAAGCACCAATAAGAACCTAACACATAATAGAAGCGCCGAAAAGAGAACCCTAAAAAGCCTCTCATACAAAAGTTGTGCCCAGGGGCTCAAGCATTGACTATTTTATAAACACAATTAGTTCCTCTTGTGTTAGTGCAAGCAATCCTCATTTAAGGCATGATGCTTATAAAAAGTAGACTACAAGCTTAAAATGCCACCAAATATACTCCTATCAAAATCAGTTTTTCTTCCTGATTCCAAACCTCAACCATCAAGCGTCCCAAACTTAGTTGTAGGTTTTAACATTAATTCACCATGATCACACCTAAAATACCTCCAATAGTGGATTTTAGTGTTAATACTGAATTACATTCATTTGACTCACACTATCTAAAGCATCTTTGTGGCCAAAAAAGTAACAGGACATCCTAAAGAATTCCAACATCAATTTATTTGCCAAATAAATAACATTAGCTTGGACGTATCTCCCGCATCAGTCCCTCTAGGTACTTTGTCACCAACGGTAAAAGAAAAAAGAAGCAACAGTAAAATTTTTGCTGTTTCTTTGGATCGCGTTGTATTATTTCTATGCAACCAAATGAATTTCAAATCATCCCCACATCTAAAGTGTCTAATCTACTTGGTTTCCATGAGCTGCAGGAGAAAATGGGGAACCCATTATATGATGAAAAGGTTAGCAGAAACGCCAAGTTTCCATTTGCCAAGAGATTGGACAGTAAATGTGGCTCTCAAAACATATCAAATCCCACCTTGCTAGAATGTAATTCCTTGAAAGAATATTGTAACCAAACCCAAAGCTCATTCACACAGCGAATAATCATATAACAAAACGATAGTTACTTTTCATGAAATAATCCAGAGGGGAAAAAGAAAAAGCGGGGTAAGGATTATGGAGAGATACAAATAAGTCAAACAATGGAAACACATTGAACCAAATCGGTTTATTTTAGAGAGAGAGAGACTTACGGGCAATAGGACTTGGAGAAGATGATGATTTGGTGAGAGGAGATTGTCTTCTTCACAAAGGTGACCTCGGGAGATTCAGCAGCAGCTGCCCATCCCCATGTGATTGTGATTAGTGCTGCCGCTGCAAACACTGATGCTACTCCTATTCTCACTGCCATTTCGCTTGTGACCAAACGCTTGGCTCCACCCTTTTTATATCCACTCCACTCACTTCTCTAACCCATTCCCTTTTCCTTGCCCAAAATTCAAAACATTGAACAATGCTGGTTCGGGGCTGAGTATTGGTTGATTTTGAAGGGTTTTTTTACCAGACAAAACCGATGTGGTCGGTTTGAAAAAGAGCAATACCGAAGCCCACCACCAAACCTTTTGAGCCGAACCGAACCGAAACAAACCAAACCAATTACTGAACAACCCAAACAGCTCATTCAACCCGCAGACCGATCACTTTTAATTGTTTTTCCAGATTTAACAAGATTTCTTTTTTGGCCAAGAAAAGCTTGACAAGATTCAAGCATAAAATTACATAAACTATTCATTCAGTAATATGATATCAACCACTCAAACAAATGTATGTTGAAGATGTGGAGATGCGGATGGATCTTACCGGACTATTGCATATGGTAAGATTGTCTTGTATCTCTCATGAAGCCTTTTTAGTTTCATTTTCTTCCATTTATGAATGTAATTTTATATTTTCTTCTCACTTTTCAAGGTTAGAAACACTGACTGTCAGTCAATTTTCTGACTAAGTATAAAAAACTCACTTAAGTTAATTTTCGTTCACGCAGGTCACTCAACGACGAAAAATTGTGCGCTCAAGGTTGCAGCCATCGTATCAGTGACAAATGTCCGGCCATCGGAACACGCTGGATGCCACGTACGATAAACGTGGCATTTAGTTCATGCCACTAAGGTTGAATTTTTTTAAAAAAATAGATAGCCTAAAACGACGTTGTTTCGTTTGATTTTTAAAAAAAAAAGTGGAGTAGATCAGTTGCTTTCTCTCCTCCATCACTATTTTCTATCTTCGCCTCTGATTACAGCGGAGCATATCAGAGACCATGCACCATGTTGGTCCCAAGAATGACACTCCAAGAGGGGGTGAATGGGAGTTTTAAAGAGTTTAAGGCTTTGTTGAAAATCTTTTGCAAACTAAGACAAATAACAAAATTCTTAAAACAAAATCAAAGTCAAAATGCGGAAGCTAACAAACAACCAAATTTCCAATTCACACAATATTGTTGGATCATGGGTGATCAATATTGAGATTCTTCTATGTTTTGATGATGTACAAAAGGTTTTGATGATGAGCAAAACGTTTGACTTGAAGTGAAACACATTGGAAAACTCGGAACTGTAAAACAAGTCACTGGAGGTGCTTAAGGTACGTTATATTAGTGCCAACGTACGTTGATATGGTGATGATTGCAAATTGAAGCCACCGGAATGCTGATGGAGCAAATAATGTACATTATATTTATATAACGTACATTGAGGTACACCGCAATGTATGTTGTGAAAGAATAATTTACATCATATGGGAAGCTAAATTTGATCAACGTACATCTTGTAACTACAATGTACATTAGCTGGAACAAGTGCATGATCAATGTATGTCTTGATTGTGCAACGAACATTATGAAGGTGACAGAAAGATGCATCATCATTAAATGAACTCCAACGGCTATATTCTTCAAAGCAACGGTCATATACTTGGAATAGCTATAAATACATCAAGAGAAGGAAAAAAATATGTGGAACAACATCACAATTCATTGTGCCAAAACTCCTCTCATTTCTACCATCAAAAACACCGAATCAAGCTAGTTATCAAAGTTCAAACATCAAACTATACATGCAACTCTAGCATAGAGCTTCAATATTTGTAAACACTTTGTATAAACTTTGAGCGTGTGAGAAAGTTTTGTTGTAAGCCTATAGAAAACAACATTATATAGGTTTGTTGTGATCCTAAGGAAAACAACATTGTGAGGGCCTTAGAGGTGTTGAGTCGGGAATCAACCTTGTTGTAAGCTTTTGTTAGATTGAGCCGAAATCAATCACCATTATAGTGAAAATCTTAAGTGGTGAAACTTAGGTAGTGGATATAGGCAAAGTTGGCCGAACCACTCTAAATTCTTGGTGTTGATTTCTCTCTTTTATTTTAGGTTGCTTCCGCTCTCCAAACACAACTAAAGCATAGACCGAAAATTCTCCAACAAATATAAACTAAATGCAAAGCAAAGTGAATGAGTTGAGAGAAGAAAAAACAAATTTGATTTATAGTGGTTGGTCCTCCTTGAATTTCAAGAATTTCAATCCAATATCTCCTCACTTGCGGTTGAAGGGAAACTGTTACACTTCTTGCTTTTGCCAGCTCAACAAGAAAACTGTTACACTGTTTAGTTTTTTAGGGCTTAACTAGGAAACTGTTACAACCTCTAGTTTTTGTAGGAAACAAACTAGAAAACCTACACTCTCTTGTTTTCCCAAGGAAAAAAAAAACAAAAAAAAACTCAAACCTTGTTTTTCTAAGGCTCAACAAGAAAACATATACAACCTGTTGAACCAAATATGGTTAACATTTTGATCCTTTTATGTTTTGATGATGAAAAAAATTGGTAAATAATATAGCAAAGTACAATGTTCAATGAGATGGCCAAAGGATGCAATTGTTGGAATAAAAGAAGTGTTACTCTAGTAATATTCATACTCAATCGAGTAAAACAAGTTCCAGAGGCATGAGAAAGTAAAGCTTTCACTCGAGCAATATGGAAATCACACAAGCAAGTAGAAAACCCAAAAACATCACTGAAGGAATACTTACTCGAGTAATCGAAGAATCAGGTGCGAATCAGGTCAAAAATCGTGCTCACTCGAGTAGAAAATATTCTTACTCAAGTAAGTCATATATGGCAAGAAATCAAGCGTCAATTAAGCTCCAAATGCTCTCCAACGATTATAATATCAACCCCAATGGATATGTGACTTAAAAAGGCTTTAAATACACCTCAAAACATGGCAAAGGTGCAGAGATAACACCTCTATACACAATCTATCTTGATTTGCCAAGATTAAAGTCTCTCATTATGATACAAGTGTTCTAGTTCTTCATTGCTATTCTTTTAACTTGTATCAACTGTTTTAGATCAGTTTGGTGAGTGAATTATTGTAATAAACAGAGGGTTTGTAAGTTGGGATCAAGGGTAGATCCTAGGCTTCATTTATTCTTGAACCGAAATCAAGTATTGTAAGAGTCCTCACTTAGCTAGAAAGTGAAGGTGGCTTTGGAAGTGTTGAGCTTGGAATCAACCCCTTTGTAGTTGGGCTTAGTGGATTGAGCCAGAATCAATCATCAACGTGAAATAGTGAATTTGGGAAATCCTAAGTCAAGAACTTAGGTAGTGGACGTAGGCAAAATTGGCCGAGTCACTCTAAATCTTGTGTTCATTATTGTTTTCTCTTCTCAACTCTCTTAACTCCACAAAAGCAAGGCCGAATCCTTTCCAACATATCTAACATCATTTTGTCTCTCAAGTTATTGGATATGAATCTACTTGTGAAGGTTGGGAACATCTGGCTAAAATTTATGCTTCAAGCTCCAAAACACAAGTTTCTTAACTCAATTCTCAATTGCACAGTCTAAAACACAACAATAATGATATGGCAATATATATAAATCGTGCAAAGTGATTTTTGAAGTAACGATTTTTCTTCGATACCATGCTAGTAATATCATTGGCTAAAAATGGGTTTATTAAATTAAACAAAATCTAGATGGTTTTACTTCTCATAGAAACTCTCAGATTATAGCAAACAGTTTCCATCAACGTTAAGATTTGGACTACATAGACACGGTTATCCCGGTAGTCAAAACTGACTACAATTAGATTATCATTGTCCTTGGCTGTCACTCATAATTGGGCAATCAAATAGCTCAATTTGTGCAACGATTTCTTGTATGGCTCATTGAATGAATTTGTCTTTATTGAACAACCATACGGCCTTGTAGATCCAAGATGTAACACCCCAAATTTACATTTTGTTTTCCTTCTAAATGTTGGATTATTAGGAAACAAAATTTTTTCATTAGAGCATATATGACTAAATCCTAGAAGTGACGAATAAAATAATTGAGAGAATTATTATTTAGAGAAGCATGGTTAAATTGATATGTTAATTGATGTTGTGGTTATTTTAAAAAATATAAAGGGAAGTGAGGCTAGGATTTGCAAAGAGAGAGGAAAAAAAGAATAAAAGGAGGCAAATGTGATTCGACAGAGTAGGAGAAAATAGAAGAGTGAAGATGGAGAAAGAGAGGGAGAGGGAGAGAGAGAGAGAGAGAGAGAGAGAGTAGAGCTTTAGAGAGAGAAATTTTCAAAACACTATAACTTGAATAACTTAAGTTCCATGTATCCAATCAACCATCTGTAAAAAGTCTCGCGTTCCTTATCACTACCTCTTTCATTTTTGACTAATTCTAGCTCGTGAAACCATCAAAATCTAGTGGGAACAAGGGAGGAATTTGGACAAATTTTGAGCAATTTCTCACAAATGGGGAGGAGTTATAATGTAACCATTAGACTCCTCATAAAGAGCTACCGATCTGGGTTGGTGGTTGATTTTCCAGCGAGATTCTGGTGAACGAACAATGACATTTTGACGACTTTTCAGCGAGACTTCCTTCTGATTTCACCAGTGAATTTCAACAATTTGGGACCAATTTTCAGTCGGTAACATTAGACTTTAAGAAATTTAGGTGATTTGTGATTTATTGTGGATTTATTTGTGAAATATTATGGTGAGAAGTTATTGTGAATGTGATTGTTTTGAGTAGGTGTTATGCTAAAGTTTCATGAATGGGTTAGGACACATTTTGTTTTGGCTTGATTTTTAGTTGAAGTTTTTATGGATTATGTTAAAGTGAGTGTAGAAACGAATGGGTTTTATGTTGGGAATTGTTTTTACGTTAGAGAATGAGAATTTATGTAATGGGGGTTGTAATTTACATTGGGTTTGGTTTGGGTCCAAATTTATGATTGAAATTGATGAAAGTTTGAGTTGGATTTAGTTAGATCTTGGTAGAATGAAAATGAAAATGGATGGATTTACATTGGGTCTTGGAGAATTGAGTTGTAAATTTAAATGGGTTAGGGTTTGGAAGAATAAATTGCTATTTTTTATTCCAAATTTGTATTATTGATGAAATGGGTTGATTATTTTTATGATTGAGGATATGTGGAAGTGATTTAGGTGATTTTGAGCTGTTTATATCGGGTTGTATGAATTTTGGGGTGTTTTTGAATAATTTCTATTGTAGGGACTAAAACTTAATTTTTTGATTTGTTTGAGGATTGGAATGTTATCATAAAATATTTAGAGGACTGATTTATAATTTTGGAAATTTTAGGGAGTGATTTGTAATTTATTATGACTTTGGGGACTATGTTGTAATTTGATAAAGTTGAAGGACTAAATTGATATTTTATGAAACATCTGATTTTCGAGGGAAAGGTTAGACATTCGTTCATAATAAATTTTCTGACGTTGTAGGGCAATTGGGTTCACATATGCATTTCCTTACATTTTTTCAGAATTGCCACAATTACTTTAACTGGCCTTACTTCTGCACTTGTCTAAGTGCTTCCTGATTTTTCACATCCTTTTGAATTACATACTGATGCTTTAAGGTAGGTATTGGCACAGTTCTCAATCAGAATAGTAAGCTTATGGCATTTTTTAGTGAGGTCAAAAAGTATGTGCAGAGGTGCAAGATCTGTCAGGTGTCGAAGGGTGTAGCCACAAGTGCCAGACTTTACATGCCTTTACCAGTACCTTCTTAGCCTTGGACTGATATCAGTGTGGATTTTGTATTGGGATTTCCATGTGCACAGTGAGGTAATGACTCGATCTTTGTTGTTGTTGATCGGTTCTCTAAAATGGTGCACTTTATTCCCTGCAAAAAGACTATGGATGATGTTAATGTAGCTTTATTATTCTTTTGAGATATGTACCGTTTGCATGGATTGCCCTCTTCTATTATCTCAGATCAAGATACTCGATTTCTTAGTCATTTTTGGCGCCGCTTATGGAAGATGGTTAATACACAGTTGAATTTTAGTAGTGCTTATCATCCCCTAACTGATGGGAAAATTGAAGTTGTGAATCAATCATTGGTAAACTTGTTGTGTTGTTTGGTGGGTGATCATGTGAAGAGTTGGGATTAGAAATTGTTTCAGGCTAAAGTTTCTCATAATCATGTCATTAATCATAGTACTAGTTTTAGTCCTTTTCAAGTGGTGTATTCAACTTATCTCTCACTTATACCTTTCTAACCCATTTGAGCTATTTACTTGATATCTTACTATTGCGTTTGAGCGAGCTTTAATCTACTATATACTTGGGTTAAATTTTGTGACAAGCAAGGTTGTTTGCTTAGGGTAGATAGGTTTCCTTGTTTAGCCATAGAAAAACAAGAATGGTTGTTAATGAGCCTTAGAAAACTAAATTTGGTTTTGGTTTATTGATCCCACAAAAACAAGTGGTCAGTTTGCTAATTGAGCCCGCAAAAACTAAAAAATAGTTTTCTTGTTAATCCTGCAAAAACAAGGTGTAAAGGTTTTCTTGTTGATCCTGCAAAAATAAGGTGTAATTGTTTTTACCTCCACCCGCAAGTGAGGTTGATAGTGGATTGAAATTCTCTAGTTGAGGCTAAGAGGACCGAACCACTATAAATATTGGGCTTTGATTTCTCTCTCCCATACTATCTTATTTATTTTATCTTGCACTTGCATTTGATTTATATTACTGTTGATTGTGAATTGGATCTTTAGAGCTTCCACATTTCCTCTTTGATTTAAGTTTGAAAGAAAACTTTGTTATTTGTTCCAATTTGCAAAAGACTTTTAACAAAGTTTTTAACTTGCTAAAAACCCAATTCACCCCCTCTTGGAGTGCCATTCTATTTCTCGTACTAGGACTTACAATTGGTATCAGAGCTTATGCTCTTGATATAACTCTTTTTGGCTTAACATCCAAAGAGTTAAAGATCTCAAAATGGCATCCATTTATGACATTGCTAGGTATGAAGGTTTAGCCATTAATCGTGCTTCTTTCTTTGATGGCAGTGATTACATCCATTGGAAAACAACAATGTGAGTGTTCCTACAATCAGAAAGTGTGGAGATATGGGATATTATTGAGGAAGCTCCATTTGTGCCAACCAAGCTTGTAGATGGCAGAAATGTGAAGAAACCAAAAAATGAGTGGAATGACAATGACAAAAGGGTTACATCTTACAGCCACAAAGCAATGCATATTCTCTATTATTCTTTGAGCAAATCTCAGTTCAATAAGGTTCAACAATGCTCTAATGCTCAAGAAATTTGGCAAACTTTGGAGGTTGCTTATGAGGGAACAAGCCAAGTCAAGGAGAACAAAATCTCTCTTCTTGTTAACAAATATGAGTTGGTTTAGATGGAAGAAGATGAATCCATCCAAGAGATGTTTGATCGATTTAATGATATCCTCAATGGCCTCAATGCTCTTGGAAAATCATTCACAAATTCTGAGATTGTAAGGAAGATTCTAAGGTCCCTACAAAAAATGTGGGCTTCCAATAAGGATGCAATTTTAGAAGCCAATGATCTAAATTCTTTGCCTTTGGAGGAGTTAATTGGTTCTTTACTCACTCATCAAATGACCATGAAATAAGATGAAGAAAAAGAAGGGAAGAAGAAAAAGAGGACAGATTTGGGCATTGCATTGAAAGTTTCAAAGTACATTGAAAGCTCAAGTTCAAGTGACTATGATGATGATGAAGAGGATAAGTTTTAGCACTTAGAATATCTCACAAAGAGATTTTGCAAGTTTCTCAATAAAGAAAGAGGTGGAAAGGAGGCAAACAAGAAGAAAAGCAAGCTTACTTGCTATGAATGTAATGAACCAGATCATGCTAGACCGAACTATCCTTATTTGAAGAAACATAGCAAAATGAGGAAAAGAAGATTTCTTGATAATGATTCAAGCTCCAGCAGTGATGATGAAATTGGAGGAGCATGCTTGATTGTAATCAAAGCCAAAGAAAGAATAAAAAATGTGGTACCCTTTCCTTGATCTCAAACTCAATTCTTATTTTTTTCTTATCTATATGCATTTTGCTTTTAATATGTTGTTTATTGTGTTTTTGCATATATGAGTTGATTGCATGCATTAATTTAGCATTTTTTCATAGGGGAAGAATCTATTTATCAAAATTCATTTTTGTAAATATGCATTCTTAAGTATATGTGCATTTGCTTGAATAATTTGGTTGATTAGTCACTATGCATAATATATATTCATATTCATTCAATTATGAGTTCACAATCATATCAAGTGATCTATATGCAATTGAAGTCAAGCACATGATGTAAAATGAGAAAATCTTCAGGATCAGAGGCATTAAAGTGCGTTAATGAGAAGTAGCACACGTTATCAAAGATGCAGTTCAGATTGATATATATTGTTCTGGCGTTAAGTTGCATTAATGGATTTGCAACACACGTTATCGTTGATAAATTTCATTTTGGTTGAAGTATTGATGGTATCAGCGGGCGCTAGCAAGTGGTTAATGGGGGTTGTTCATATTGGTTCAAACTGAAGGTGCAATGATTCATCATCAAAGTGTGTTGATAAGGAACAATGGGTGTTAGTAGTCCTTGAGAAAATTTATGCTTCAGGGTTGAATGATTAAAATGCGCTGATAGAGTTGAAGCGCATGCTGGATAAGGTTCATCAGTGACGCTGAAAGGAAACAAAATGCATTGATAGAAGTTGATTTCCATCACTAAGGCACGTTATTGATGAACAGTGGACGGTAATGCCAAATGTGTCATTCGAGCGCGTTGTAAGATTTACAACAGGCGTAGAGACACCTTACATATCTTTGACCTATCCTATTTTTCAAACACCATTTGTCGTCAACACGTGTAGATGGTTACTAACGCGTGTAAGTCTTCACCAACTCATATTAGCGCGCGTTATTGATCAAAAGCACGCATGGATGTCTGTCCAGATAAAAACCTAAAAATCCCGCCTAAATTTTCATTTCCTCAAAATCACTCAGCAAATCTCCTCACCCGATAAAGACAACCAAGTTTCTTTCGACCTTATCTCACTTCAGTTCATATCCAAACTTCATTTCCTCTCTCTTCAAGACAAATGCCCTCAAAACTTCTCACCTTTCAAAAGCTAACTTTCCGTCAAACTAGAAACCCAAACCTCTGTCTTTGCTACGTTTGCTTATCTCATAAATGAAGAAACTCACCAAGAAGAGGTCAAAGAAAACTCATGATGTTCATGCAACAGAGAAGGGAGAACCTTCAAAGGGGATTAAATGACCTTGTTTCGTAATTGCAAAGAAAGTCGACCCAAAAGGTAAGAAAGAAACACCACTTTCTAAAAGAACTAGGAAGTATTCTGTGGTAGAGGATTCTGATTATGAGAAATTCGTAGATATTGATGCTTGCAAAAGATACTAGAATCTTGAGTTGTGTAATTTCTCGGATTGCCACGTTTTTGATTTAGAAGTTTGAAAGAAGGGGGTTTGGACTTGAGAAATGATTTTATGAAATATGGATTAAAGGAATTTTGTCAGGAGAGTAGAAATTTTCATCCTGATCTCGCCAGGGAATTCTATGCTAATGCTACTATTTTTCACGATGATGACGAAGAGGAGTTGAGTATTGATTTTGAAGTTGGAGTTAAAAGTCGTGTGAATGGGAAGGAAATTCAAGTCACGGAAAAGCTATTGCATAAACTATTCAAATTGCCTATGTCTGGTTGCATTTCGAACAAAGGGAAAGAAAGAGTAAAGGAGTTTATCGATGAAGAAGGAAATTTGGTGGTTGTGGACAAAGATGAAGTCAAGAAGCTATTGTTGGACAAATTTGGAGTAGTTAAAGTAGAAGCTGAATTATTAGATCAAAATGATCTAGGAGTTCACTGAAGGATGGTGCATTTTGCCCTAGCCAAAGTCATCAATCCTCGATCTCACACTCAAGCCATGATGACTATTCAAGATGAGATAACTATCTATCTGTTGATGACTAGAAGATCAGTAAATTTCTCGTTCATGGTGCTAAATGTCATAATGGAGAAAGTGATAAGCTTTAACAAATCAAATTTTGGGAACTTGACAAAACAGAGAAAAAAAAGTATTCCCTATGGCAGTCACTTGACAAAGATATTTGAGCACTTTAAAGTTAAATTCTCTGGGTTTAAGGAAGAGCAAATTGTTGAAACTCACAAGGTTAGATCAGAAAACTTGAAGAGCATGAGGCTTTTCAAAACA
>CAODLS011515514.1:0-19965 GCA_948243855.1 Flueggea neowawraea
CTTGCAGTGCCTCTAAAACATTCAAGTATCTCGCTCACTACTTTCCAACACCCTCTTTATGTGTTGGATTAATGTTTGCTAGCTAACTTAACAACTTAGCAAACTCTAGGCATTTCACACACCTAGATATTTAATACAAGACATAATCTTGTCATCAACACATGTATTCTATATTACAAAAGATATTCACATGACATTCGTATGAAGAACGTTCCTTACACATTCTTCTTTTCATATAGTTCGTGGACACAAGCCTTTGCTAAGAGACTTCCCCTTAGTCATATGATATCTATAGGTTATGCATTTCTACAACTTAAATCATTCAAGTATTTTGTTGATCCATCTCACTCAAAGAGGAACATCAATCCACTGGAACAATCTCTTGGAGCTCGACTCCAAGGTCAACCCATATCATATATCTCAAAGATGGACCACGACCAATCATTGGTGTCATTCAAGTATGCTAGACAGTTTCTAGCTACAAGTGTGATATCCACACAATTTAGAATGACAAGATTCACCTTGAAACACATGGTATTATCATAGCTTATACGAAGATACCATTCTCTCGAAAAATATCTAAGGTCATACCTTGGATAATGAAACCATTGGTTCATACCCTATAGATTTCATTTCCAAATTCTTTATTGAGAATTGGACGATGAAACCATTAGGTTAAACTTTATAGGTTTCTACTCCAGATTCTCCATTGAAAAAATAAGTCTCTACATCTATTGATGTAGGTCGAGATAAATACTAGCATATATGCCAAAGTCTATTCAGTAAAGGTAAATCTCTCAACAAGTTGGACTTTCCAATCTCATTGACTAAATCTCCTTTACGCGATTATCGATGTTTTACTCGATTTATCGCTTACGTATCCACTTACTCCAATAGGTTTTCACCCGTTGGGTAGATTAATCCGTTCTTAAACATGGTTCAATCTCTCAAATTTCATCTATACTGTCAGTGTTATTTTCCCTGGGATAAGTGAACCTCTAATATACTCGTAGGTTCATCCTTGACTTGTGGGGTTACTAAAAGGATCATGATGAATATCATAATGTTTTATGAAGTAAGTGAACATTCATCACCATTGTACACTTAATGCACAATCAAATCTCTTTACGACCACCACCGTCCCAAAATACCCTCTTTTGGAGTCATGCAAATTCTTCCTTAATTTGCACTATGTTCAATGTAACGTGGTTTTACCTCATTCGTATATTTGTAATAAATTACAAATAAAATGAGTATATACGTACTCGCGTATTTCCTAAATAATTGAAATCTAATTTCAATTATCTAAATGAAAATCATATTTGCACTTTTTAAAACTAAATATTTTGAAAACTGATTTCCAAAATAATTCTTGGCAGAAAAATGCATTTTCTCACAATTTGAGCATTATTTATACACCAATAAATTGAGAAAAATAGTTCAAAAACTCAAACAATTGTGAAAAATATACCCAAAATTTCAAAAAAATCAATATTTTATATCTGCAAAAAAATTGGATATACTTGATGATGTGTCTGACACATGGCAATATATGCCACATGTCACCATTCAATGGATATATGTGATGATGTGCTGGTCCAGTCAGCATGCAACGTGTTACTGACGTGTACGCCTATGTGGCACTATGTGTCACTTGTTGGACGTTGATTGGCTACCGACACTCATTTCACATGGTCTTGACTGACACATGTTGTGTTTCTATTGGTCCACGTTTTCGTCAACTTTAACCAAATTCCTCTCTCCACCAGGTATCGCGTTCTGATTGGGTCGTGTAGACGAATCACATATCGCCACGTCGTCATTCTTATCAGATGAATAAATTCATTTGGGTATCCTCACTCAATATTTTTTGATCGGCTTTTCATTGATTTGACGACCTTCCCGATGGAATTTCGCAACAAAATTTTGGCAGACAACGTTTTCGAGGTCGTTGATCTCAAATATTTTGTCAGAATTTCAAAATTCTAACTTTCAAAATTCAACTCTGGACGGACTAGAACAAAAAACGACGTTTGAGATGGAAATTCGAATACCAAAAAATTACAGTAGGCATCCTAAACAGAGACCAACAATATTTTCTAAACATATTGGAAAAAAATGTGTTGGCTCTGATATCAATGAAGGAATCGCATACCTGTTTAACTAATAAACAATATAATAAATAGATTCGACTTACTAACCTCGATTCCAGTGGAATCTAGCAGCAGAGCAGGACCAGTTTTATATTGGTCTTACGAGCAAACCATGGTTGAAATATCAACGAGAATGTTCGGTTGTTTCACAGTCTAGATGTCACACGTGATTTGTGCAGGACTCGGGACAGGAGGTCGAACCTCGCTCTCTCTCGGTTGAGATCTCTCTCTCTCTCTCTTTATGTGTTGTTAGAGTTAAGAAGGAAAGGAAGGAGCAAAACTCTTTATATAGGCCATCGAACGGGCTAACATGTCCATTTCATTCCTAACTCAATTGGTCTTGCCAATTACCTCAGTTCACGTGCTGATTTACACATTGACTAACCAACTTTGATTCTCCTCAATTGGCTTCCAATTGGTCTCAGTCCACGGTCTCGGTTCACACCTCGACCGACCGAGTTCGGTTTACCCGTCATAGGCGGACCGCATTTTCCAACAGAAATTGTGGTTGCATGCCACCTGGAAAAATAAGAAATGTTAGTGAGAATTGAACAAACATGTATTCTATTACTAAAATGAGAATACAAAAATTGAGAACAAAACTTGTCTGGTGTGTGGCAAGTGTAGATGCTGTGAAGAGCGGGTTATTTATTTATAGATTAATATTACAAATAGATGCATAGATGATTTCGGATAAAGCATTTGAGTTTTTTTAAAAAGATAAAGATAAAGATTTAGAATAACTGATAAAATAGTTGAGTTTTTTTTAAAGATAAATATTTAGAATAATTGAAACGTGGATTTGGCTCTGAATTTTAAAATAAAAAATTGGATAAATATGTAATTTGCTTTTTCAAAAATGAGATAAAAGTCTTGTTTTTGAAAAAAAAATGCAATAAGTAAAAATTATTATTATTTAGACTGCTACTATATACATAACTCTTGTTATTTCTGTCAATTATCCTCAGAAGTAATGCAACAAAGGTCGTGCAACAAATAGTGGGCACCATACAAATAAATCAAGGATTATATTTTATAATTACATTACATACAATTTAAGGACAAAATGATTTGGTTTTCTTGAATGTTAATGTTGAAGTGATTTTCTTGATCAAGCTTGCAGCCAAACCTTGAAGGAATTGATGCAAGTCGAAATGTGATGGATTGGAGACGAAATGGATGAGCTAAACAGTTCAGGACACGACCTGGAACACGATTGTATCCCAAACCGTGTAGTTTGTTCTTCATGTTTTTTCACGACACGGACACGGGTTTAGGCCGTGTCTTGGTGGGTCTCGTCCATGTCTTATGGTTTATGACTGTGTCTTAAATCTGGAACGTTTTAGGACGTGTATTAGGATTTTGGTTGGTTTATTTTGAATTTTATTCCTTGTAAACTATATAAAGGGGCTTGAGAACGTCTTGGGTAGTTCTTTAAACGCCGTTGTAAGCCGTTGTGCTTGTTTTTTACTCAGAATAGTAGAATTACTTATGCTCTGCCTATGGACATAGATCGGATTGATCGAACCACATAAATAATGTGTTCTTGTGTGATTGCTCCTTGTTATTCTGCATTCTTCTGTCGTCGATTTTTCCTAACAAGTGGTATCAGAGTCACAGAAGTTTGTTCAGAAACTTTGAGTTCGTTCTGCAAAAAGAAGATGTCTTTGTACAAATTCGATATTGAGAAATTCAATGGCTCGAATGATTTCACGTTGTGGAAGCTGAAGATGAAGACGATTCTGGTTCAGCAGAAGTGTGAGGAGGCGATTGAAGGTGAAGAGAAATTACCAGTAGAACTGACAGCGACGCATAAAGCGGAGGCTGTGAAGAGAGTGCATAGTGCAATTCTATTGAGTCTGACGGATGAAGTCTTGAGGGAGGTGGCTTATGAAACTACTGTAGCAAGCTTGTGGAAGAAGCTGGAGAGTAGGCATCTGAAGAGATCCTTGTTAAATAAGCTTTATCAGAAAAGGCAATTGCATACCTTAAAGATTTCAGAAGGCATACACGTAAAAGAATATCTTGATAAATTTAATAGGATTGTATTATATTTGAAAGGTGTTGGTGTTGGCATTGATGATGAGGATCAAGCTATGTTTCTGTTGCATTCATTGCCTAATTCATATGAGAGTTTTGTTGATACTATCATGTATGGTAGAGATGAAATTTCTATTAAAGATGTGAAGGATGCTCTGTTGTCTAAAGAATTGAAGAGGTTAACTTCTAGTTCGGGTGGAGACAGAGTGAAGTCGAGGTTAACCATTAGTAAGGGCAATGGAATGAGTAAGAATCATGATTTGAGGTGTTATCAATGTAAGGAGATTGGGCATGTGAAAAAGAATTATCCACATAGGAGAAACAGTGGGAAATCAAATGCAACAGTTGTTTAGAATAATTTTGTGGAGTTTCAGGATAATTCTGATGAGGGAGAGAGTAGTGAAGTGTTGACAGTTACTACATGTAGATCTGAAGATAGTTGGGTTATTGATACTGGTGCAGCTTATCACATGACTTTTTTCAAGAAACTATTTGATTCTTTTAAAGAATGAAAATGCAGTGCTAAATTGGGAGATGGTGAAAAGCTGAGTGTTGAGGGTAGTAGATCTTTGAAAATCAGGATGCATGACGGGATGGTCAGGAAACTTGATGCTTGGTATGTACTGGGGTTGTGAAGGAACGTGATTTCTGTTGGTGCTTTGTCGAATCATGGTTATAGTTTCTCTAAAAGAGGTGTAGGAATTCGGGTGTACAAGAGATCTTCTGTTTTGATGAAGGGTAGATTGCGGAATGACATTTATACCTTGATTGGCAATTCGGTAATTGCTAATGATTTAAGGACTGTTATGAGTTCTGCGGGAAAATGGGTGAAGTTTGTGATTGAGAGACTCCGGAAGAGAAAAAGATCAATCAGGTTAATTCACAAGGGCTAACAACAAGTGAACCAGGCATGGTAATTGTGTTGGTGATGAACAAAAACCATCACTGGATGATACAAGGAATATGCTGAGTGTTGGGTTATTAGAAGTGAACGAAAAGCTAGCTAGTTTAGGCAAGTCCGGGTTGGACTTGGTTCGTTGTTGCAGGACTTGAGGCCCTTCGAGGATGTGGCAGATAAGTAATTGGATTCAGAGTTGAACGGGGAAAAAAACTTATTTCAAGGTGGAGAATTGTTAATGTTGAAGTAATTTTCTTGATTAAGATTGAAACCAAACCTTGAAGGAATTGATGCAAGTCAAAATGTGACGGATTGGAGACGAAACGGAGGAGTTTTGGTAGAAATAGTTCAGGACACGGTCGTAAACTAAATCTTGTAGTTTGTTCTTCATTTTTTTCACGACACGGACACGAGTTTAGGCCGTGTCTTGGTGGGTCACGTTCGTGTCATACGGTTTACGACTGTTTCTTAACTCTAGAACGTTTTAGGGCGTGTATTAGGATTTTTGGTGGTTTATTTTGACTTCTATTCCTTGTAAACTATATAAAGGGGCTTGAGAACGTATTGGGTAGGTCTTTGAAGACTGTTGTAAGCCGTTGTGCTTATTTTTTACTCTGAATAGTAGAATTACTTATGCTCTATCTATTGACGTAGATCGGATTGATCGAACCACGTAAATCTTGTGTTCTTGTGTGATTGCTCTTTGTTATTTCGCATTCTTCTATCGCCGATTTTTCCTGACATTGAATTTATAAAGGGAACATTCAATATAATAAAATGAATTCATAGAAAACATAGTCCCACATAGAATCGGTTGTCACGTTTCTGTGCAAATCAAATTGGCAGTGTCTATACCTAGCTTTACTTAAGCAATTTTTTGTCTATTGATTAAGCACTTTTTTGTCTCTGTTCTTCAAAAAGGACAAACAGAGATAGGAGATTTCAATTTTATTTTTATTTTTTGACAAAGAGAGTTCCTAACTCAATTTCAGAGCATCGAAACCCATATACCTGAAACCCATATATATATATAGGTCAAATGAAAAAGCATTTTCCCTCACAGTGATGTATTTTCGAAGTTAAATCCAACAAACTGTGAGACTTTTGCTTTATATGTTATCAAGTAATTCAAGTATTTATTCAGTTTCTGTTCTTAAGTTCTTTTATTATTGTTTTGATTGATTGATTAACAAAGGCTCGTTGGTTGATTGATTGAAATAATATGTTGTTATTTAAGATTATTAGTGTGTCACAATATTCATAATTTAGGTAACGAATAAAGTGAATTTATATGTTGGACATTGTTCATTGTTATGAAACTGAATAATCTAGTTTAAATGATTCATTCACTGACTAGGATAAGGGTCTCTTTAATTCATACAACTCTCATAGATTAAACCTTGTCAGGATGTCCAAGGAGTTATCTAGTGGTTAGAGAAATAGTTTGTAGGGCGTTCCGGGGCTATCAAGAAATTAAGAAGAAATTGGTTAATTGAGTGCGTCACCGTTAGCTATAACTCTGTCTACTTGAATGCTCTATACTGAACTTTTGCGTCTGTGATCGACTGATTGGATTGAACGGAGAAAATACCTTAGTTAGGCTTTCTCATTATTGAATTTATGTTATTTTTCTACTGCTGCAATTTAATTTTTTATTGCGAATTCTCATCTCTGCATCTTTCCAATTTTTCGTTTTTACTCCCATCCAAATATCTTTGTTTTATTTTTCTGTTTTGGCATTTAAATATTTCTGTATTAATTTTAGTGATTCAACTCTGCTTACTGTTTTACTCATTATTTTTTTCTTGAGCAGGTTAAGATTATTTTAGCGGATTGATACCCTACCAACTTTTCTTTTTTATTTTGCACATCCATACTTTTATTTATATATAATATACATTATTGGTGTTGCTCATTTTGTTCTGACATTCTAATTTATTTGATTTTTGGTCGAAACATTATGCATGATTATATAATGTTACTATGCATTTGCGACTGTATAGGTGTGCTATTATGATGTTATAAGGATGTAGCCAGTTAGTTAATATTAAAAAAAATCCTATTATTAATTGGATCCTTCAGGGAAAAAAAAAACTCATTTCTACCAATTAGGGTTTGGCTTCAGGGAGCGAGGGAGAGGGTCACAGGGTATTGGGACCCTACCAAAATATTTATAAATATATGTGTTGAGCCCGACGGTTACTATTTGTAAAATTAAATGCTGAATAGAAATGATCAATAAAAAAATACCAAAAGTTTAACGTAATTCACCCTTAATTTTGGGCTACGTCCATGAGACAAATTCCACTATAAAAATAGTAGGTACAAAAAAGTCATTTCTAGATTAATTTTAGAAGTAATAAAACACTTAAAATATTAATCTAGAGGTAATAAAACACTTAAAATAAGAGCTCTCACCAAAATAGTGACACTCAAGGTGTTTTCCGACAATATCCCAAATATTTTCCTCACTCTATTATCTCGCTTCACACAATAACTCATCTTAATATGTTTTTTTATACTTGGAGGGCAAGTTTAACTTGCACAACAAGTTAGTGAAGTTCAAGTTGTTAAGTTTGACAAATTTTTGGTAGCCAAGTTTGACGAGTAAGCTACGTTGGATGAACTTGCTTGCCAATTTTTTTTTGTTTTTTATTACATAACAAATTATGTGGGTCCTCTAATAGGATTAAAGGGACCTACTACTAACAATATGATATATATCATATACACAATATATTTTGTTTACTTACAGTTTGTACATGATTTATGATATGTATATAATATGATATTATATAATATATATATTATATTACATATAGTATTTTTTTCTTATATTTAATAATCTAACTCTTGAGACTTTAAATTATTTATTAATAGATAATCAATAAATTTATAGTCTAATTGTGATTGTTTTGAGCACTATTAAATTGATATTTTAAGATTTAGTAATAATATACATTTTTAAAATGTAGTTTTACTTATTTTGATGCAATGAAACTATATTGATAAAGTTTACTGTTATTATTCTACTTGTTAGAGTATGACCAATAGTCTCCCTATAATAGAGAGTAAAAAAAAATTATTT
The DNA here is from genome assembly GCA_948243855.1 of Flueggea neowawraea. Classification (NCBI taxonomy): domain Eukaryota; kingdom Viridiplantae; phylum Streptophyta; class Magnoliopsida; order Malpighiales; family Phyllanthaceae; genus Flueggea; species Flueggea neowawraea. Next base: position 8,180 of record CAODLS011515514.1, read on the forward strand.
TATTTTTATTTGTGTATTAATTTTTTTTGAAATTTATGTATTAGATATAAAAAATATTAGAAAGTGAATATTTTACTGATAAAATAAATAAATAGTATTAAAGAATGAATAATAATTCAATAAATTTGAAAAGTAACTATAAATTTATTAAAATTGTTCATTATTTATTAATAAAATATTAAAAAGTGAGTTAAATTATAATAAAAGTAGAGTTATATTGAAAATTTAAAATGAATATTAAGATAAAATATTATATTTTAATAAAAAAGCTTGATACAACAAGGTGTGCCTACTCCAATCGAGACAAACAGTGAGACCAATCAAGCCTGCACTCTCAGGGGACCTTTACAGTTTTCCTTTTGAATACATGGACCACATATATGGAGTCGTTTTCAAGCCAGATACATTGCCAACCCAAAGCTAAAGCGTTCGTCACTCCAAAAATAGTTGCATTGAATTCAGAAACAAAAGCAAAAGTAGAGTTAGTGTGGAAAGCAAAAGAGCATTGGCAAAATCCTCTAAGATTTCTAAATACTCCTCCCGCCTCTGAGAGTCTTGGATTACCAAAAGAAGAGCCATCAGTGTTTAACTTAATCCAAGAAGCTGGAGGTAGCTGCCACTTAATAGGCAGAATAATTGGAGCCTTTTTAGGAGTCCTTGAATCCCCAAATTTCTGAAGAAACAAACTCATCAATGGTGTCGTTCATGGTACCCTACTCTGAAGTAATCGCCTTCCCTAATAAGTTTCGAAAGCATTCTAAGTGCATGATGAATATTAAAACATTGGTCTTCAAAAACAATTTGGTTCCTAGAAAACCAAATAATCCAAATCACCAAAACAAGAGCTACCTTCCATAGGAATCTCATTTGAGAGCTCAAATTAACATTCATAGCACTGGCAAAAAAATCTGGCAAGCTGCTCCTAAGCTGAACATTAACACCAAATGAAGCGAAAACTGCAGTCAATATAGTCTCAGATATGTAACAGTCAAGAAATAGGTGTTTAGTTGTCTCTTCACCAGCTCTACATAGGGGACAACTAGAAGCCATAATGAAAACCTTTACGCTACAGCCTGTCATTCGTAGGGAGAGCATTATGACAGGCACGCCAACAAATCATTGAGCGCATTGGTGGGATGAAGGGACCCCATATGAAAGAACTCCATGTCCTGGTCTCAGAAACATGAGCAATAGAAGAGTAAAATTTCTTGACCGTTAATATACCATTCACAGCAATGGTCCAAAAATGCATATCATTTTCCTCTTGAGTAAAATCTATTTTAGATATCTCGTTCCTTAAATTGTTTTTTAAGGATTGAGGGAGGGACCATTTCCCATTTGAAATAAACTTGGAAACTCCATCCATCGTATTAATTTGCTCAGAAGGGGTGATCTCACAGCGTTCCACAACCGTGGGTTAATCCACATATCAGTCCAAAAATTAAGTTTGGACTGCTTACCAATGAGCCAGATCGAATGTTCTTTCACAACATTAAAAGTCCCCTTGATAGAACTCCAAATAGAGGACTTGAAATAGTGATTCCGAGGCAATCTAGGGGCAAACAAAAAACTTTTTTTCAGCACATCAATAGCAAAGCCCGTATGCATATATTCGCCAGCTAATAGAAGAAAGCATAGAAGAGTTTAGAAGTGTGAGATCTTTCAGCTCGATATCCCCATTTTTGATAGACTTGCAACATTCTTTCCAAGGGACAGTAATAAGCTTTCGCATTGTAGCAGAACCAGTCCATACGAAATTACGAATTGACTTCTCAAGAGCCAAGCACACACGTCCCGCCAATGAAAGACTAGACCCCTTCCATTTTGCGAATTTTACTAAGAACCTTATCCGCAAGAGGCAGTAGATATCGCTTCCTGGGTGCACCAACAAACAATTGAATTCCAAGGTAATCAAAAGGAAGAGTACCTTTTCTAATGCCCAACCTAGCTACGAGAGAAATAGTCCTTTGCTGCACTGATTTTCCAAAAAACACATGACTTTTACCAATTAACGAATTATCCCGAGAGAGCCCATAAATATTGAATACCTCATTAATAACTTTCATGTTGTTGGCTATTATCTTGTCAAAAATAATTAGATCGTCAGCATAAAGCAAGTGTGATGGGAAAACAGAGTGCCTAGTGTAGTTCATTACCCAAAAAGCCCTAGTGTCCACTAAATGTAACAAGTACCTACAGTTATATTATTATTAAAGTAAATTTGATCGTTAAATTTTGATTTAACAGTCAAATTTTGATTTAAAAAAAATTAATGTATTAGACTTCATGTAATCCGTCTTCTCGCAGGAGAACGAGCTACCGTAAAGGGACGCGGTAACGCGTCCCCTTGCACCAATCTAAGAACGGTAACCCTGTTCGTAGCCCGGTTATGACCAGCCTTAGAACCGGTGATAGCTGATCTCCGTGGTGGACCCCTCTAGGAAAGGAGAAATATCCTTGAGGAGATCCGTTCTTGGTGAAGAGAAAAATTCCAAGATACAACTTGGATAAATTTCAAATTTAAACAGTCAAAGTAAATCAAAATTTCATCCTGTTTCAAAAGTAACTTCTGTCAACTTGATTTCTTAGCTGTAAGTGAATAACCAAAAATTGCATTTGCATGCGTAGAGACACGAAAGTGTAGGCTTCTTTTGAAACGATCGAGTGGAGATTAAGCGAGAACCGTGCAGATCGTTTGGCTACACGTGCATATATAGTTAAAGGCTTTTTGGCTCAATTTTTTGAAAAATATTTTTTAAAAAATTATTACTTACAAAATTACTTGTTAAAAATATATATTAATTATATTTAATTAAAAAATATTTTTTAATAAGTTCAATATTATGTATTTAATTGATAATTATACTTATTAAAAAATATTATAAATATCAATAATATCCTTATTATCAAACTCTATAACAATAATAATAAAAAATAATATATCAAATAATATATTTATTATTATTAAATTTACATTAATAATATAAAAAATTAAAAAAATATTTATTTTTATTACATAAAATATGTATCTTACGAAAAATAAAATTATAATTAATAGATCATATAATTCTATATTAAAAAATATTTTTTTAAAAATTTAACAAAAATTAATTTATTTAATTAAATAAAATATTTTATATATAATATATTTTGAAAATTTAAAAAATATAAATATTTTTTGTAATTTTTATAAAAATTAATTTATATAAAATAATCAAAAATTTATTTATAAAATAATTTATAAATTTTAAAATAAATAAAAATTTTTAAATAAATAATATTTTAAAAATATATTTATAAATATATATTTTTGGCACTAAAAAAATTTAGATATTCAAGAAGTTATTTCTAAAATTAAGTAGAAGTTGAATAATTAACTTTCAAGGTTAAAGAAAGTTCTCAACTTTTAAAAGTTGCCCTTGGCGCACATTTTGACCAATTAAATAAGTTTTCAACCTTATTTATTTGAATGGAGATGAATAAAAAAAGAAAATTAATTTTTTCATTGTTTATTTTAATAAAAATAAATGAAAAGAAATGAATTAAAATAGAGAAAAATAAAGACTTGATTTTGTCTGTCATGAAATTAGAAAGAAATGAAGAGAAATGAGCATCCAAACAAAGGCTAAATTTCTGCAACTATTCTGCTATCTCTATTTTCCAGCTTTGACAAAGCTGTATAATCGTTGAGATTAGCCAGAGACTGTTTCTGGTTATTTAAAGGCCAGTGAGTGAGAAGTACTACAGCAGGTAAAAATCCCAGAAATCTTCTGTCCATGGCCACTAGAAAGCTCTCCACTTTGCTCACCTATTCTTCTCGAGTTTCCATTCCTAGAAGTTCCTGTGGTAACACATCTCTCTCTCTTTCTGTGAATGTATGAACAAGCAAACCAGACCAAATTCTGTCTTTACATGTCCTTCAATTTTTCATGATGTTTAGATAGAATATTTCTCTTATGAATGATACTAAACTTTCATGATCATACCAACAAGTTGTTGGCCCCGTGACAAGTATGTTGGCCCTGAGAATATAGGGTTGAAAACTCAAAGAATCACTTGTTAAGATTGAGAGAATTGCTAATAATTTATTCATCGAAAGAGGTTGATACATTTTGTAAATACATGAAAAAAAATTAACGATCTTGTGGTTATGCGAAGTGTCTATATATACCAATTCTCTAGTTAAATTAGCTGACAGAAAATAGAGAAAAAAAAACAAAGAAGAGATATTTGGTAGTCGAATTTTTAAATCTTTAAATATCCAAAGCTTTTGTGATATTGGGATATAATGACTTATCAATTATCATAGCTTTGTCACATTAATTTTCAGGTTTATGGGGAGGAGGCATCAGGAGGTATACGACTGCTGCTGCTGCTTCGATTGAGGAACCAATCACTCCTTCTGTGAAGATTGAACACACTCAGTTAATGATAAATGGAAAATTTGTTGATGCAGCTTCAGGTTGGTCTCTTATAATGTTTTGGTTTTTATTGGAAAGACTATGTTATTGTACTTGCATGTTTGATCAATACGTTATTCTGATGTGATTCCAGGAAAAACATTTCCAACCATGGATCCTAGGACAGGAGAGGTAATTGCTCAAGTTGCCGAAGCCGATGCTGAAGATGTAAACCGTGCAGTCTGTGCTGCTCGCAAAGCATTTGATGAAGGACCCTGGCCTAAGATGACTCCTTATGTAAGAATGTTACACCTTTTTCTCATTAAGGGATTATGAAATGCTTGAGAAATTTTGCTCAGATTATAAATTGTTACAAATTTTCAGGAAAGATCATGTATATTGTTGCGGTTCGCAGATTTGTTAGAAAAGCACAGTGATACAATCTCAGCACTTGAAACATGGGACAGTGGAAAACCCTATGATCAGGTTAAAAATGGTGAAGTACCAATGCTGATACGACATATTCGATATTATGCCGGTAGGTGACACAATAAAATAAGCAGTCATTACTTCATCTATGGTAGCATCCAACCTTGTTATTGTCTTCTGCAATTCAGGGTGGGCAGACAAGATTCATGGCCTCACGGCTCCGGCTGATGGATCATATCATGTTCAAACCCTTCATGAGCCTATTGGGGTTGCAGGACAGATTATTCCGTGGAACTTTCCTCTTTTAATGTATGCTTGGAAGATTGGCCCGGCATTAGCTTGTGCTAATACAGTTGTTCTCAAGACTGCAGAGCTAACTCCATTGTCTGCTCTCTGTGTGACTAATCTCTTACACGAGGTTCGTTTGATGTTATTGTGTCTGCTGCAATCAATCATGTGACTAATTGTTCATACTGTAATTTCATATGCAAGCATCAAAGCAAACACATTTTTATAGTCTTGTAATTTCAGTCTCATTTTATCCTGTGGCAGGCTGGGTTGCCTCCCGGAGTCCTCAATGTGGTCTCTGGCTATGGTCCTACCGCTGGTGCAGCTTTATGTTCTCACATGGATGTTGACAAGGTATTTCGTGCAGTTGTGCTTGTAAATCTAGATGTATCAACATTAGTTTAAACAATTTTCAGAACATAGTTTTTGTCAGAAGTAAATAATGTTGGATGAGATCTTGCGCTCTTTTTCAGATCGCTTTCACGGGCTCAACAGCAACTGGTAAAACAGTACTCGAATTGGCTTCCAAGTCAAATCTGAAGACGGTTACTTTGGAACTTGGAGGAAAATCGCCTTTCATTGTGTGCGAGGATGCTGACATTGATCAAGCTGTGGAGCTTGCACATTTTGCGTTGTTCTTTAACCAGGTTCCTTCTCGGAAATCTACTTGGAAACAACGAGGAATGTACCGACAATATGTTCTTAGTCATAAAAATGCTCATGACTTGAGTTTCTTGTTGCAGGGTCAGTGCTGTTGTGCTGGTTCCCGCACATTTGTGCATGAAAAAGTGTATGATGAGTTTGTAGAGAAAGCAAAAGCACGTGCCTTGAAACGTGCAGTGGGAGATCCATTCAGAAAGGGGGTTGAACAAGGTCCTCAGGTAAGCATCCATTATGATGGTAAAATTTTAAGAACGGTCTCCATTACTAGGCCTCAATTGCACACTTCAGGAAATTTTTAGAAAATATGTCAGAGGAATGTCTTAAAATTGCTGCTGTTAGCAACTCTGAAGCAATTGCTATGCAATGCGAGAAACAAACAGGCAAAATAGTACCAGTATCTGGATTTTCATAATGAGTTCACTACATAGTTTGCAGTCCTGTTGCTCCGTTATTTTGCATCTGACAATCATTCTGTAACATTTCCCTTTTGCTTGATAATTTAATAGTATTGATCAGAGTCTAATATAGTGACATTTGCAGTTCAAAAAAAAAATAGTGACATTTGTATCTCTCTGTTGGTTGTTGTGATTAGATTGATGATAAGCAATTCCAGAAGATACTTAAGTACATAAGGGCTGGCATTGATGGAGGTGCTAATCTTGAAACCGGAGGTGAAAGATGCGGCTCCAAGGGATACTATATTCAGCCGACTATTTTTTCAAATGTTAAGGTAGTGTTAATACCACTTAATTCAACAAAAAATTCACTAACTTCAAGCTAGAACAAAATTAGCTGACCCCGTCCATTAAAACTATCATGGTGCTATCAGGACGACATGTTGATTGCACAGGATGAGATCTTTGGTCCGGTGCAGAGTATCTTAAAATATAAGTAAGCTTAGATTGAAGTATTCCTTTAGTGTTTGAATTACATCGATGTTTAAATTCTGAATTTGGTGTTATAACCAATGCATTTATTCTGTGGTAGGGATCTTGATGAGGTGATTCGCAGAGCTAATTCAGCTCCCTATGGGCTAGCGGCTCGAGTTTTCACTCAGAAGATGGACACTGCCAATACCTTGACACGAGCTCTGCGCGTTGGTACAGTGTGGATCAACTGCTACGACGTCTTTGATGCTACAGTTCCTTTGGCGGCTATAAGATGAGTGGACATGGCAGAGAAAAAGGAGCATACAGCCTCAACAACTACTTGCAAGTTAAGGCTGTTGTCAACCCTTTGACTAATCCTGCGTGGCTATAATTTCTTCCCGCTTCGAGTTTTTAATTCATCCTGCGGTCAAGACATGAGCATCTGCCTAAAATTTTGGAGGATAACAAGAAAGACTAGCATCAGATGCATTTGTTTCAGAAGAGAAAGCAATTCATCTTTCGGATTAAAAGTGCTATAAAAAATTCCTTGTACTTCTACATAATTTAATGAAGTCAACGTTTCCAGCTACAAGACTATAAATGTTGTCTGATGATAATATTCAATGCGGCTTGTTGTACCTATGTTGAATTTTAATGATTTGTTTAAGCAGATGATTTTGGGAGATTGTGAATTCTGAATCAATCATAGTATGAATTATTTACATACAAATATTACATATTGGCTGTTCAGACGGTATTATTACCGGTATGGAGAATTAAAGTCTTTGCCTGAATATTCTCTACAATCGATTAACAGTTCAAAATTTCTGAATATTCTGGTGTAACTTCAGGAATCAGGCATGTCAAAACATTTCAGGAATCAGGAGTAGTATCAGTTGCATTTGTTGATATGTCAAGGGCTTGTTCTAATTTTGCCACAACTTGCTGCATATTCGGGCGTAGTTGCTTAAGAGCTGTGCATGACAATGCCAGCTGAAATATGAGACTAAAAGCCTCTTCTGAATACTCACAATCCATCTTAGGATCTGCAAACTCGGAAATGCTGCCTTCTCGGGTAAGACATTTTGCCTGGGAAGCAGAACAATTGTAGAGACAGTCAAAATCATTATAAGATACCAATTCAGAATAACTAACTGTGTCATGGATTTTGATGCTGACCATTTTCTCCAGCGGCATTGGTTTCCTCATATTCATGTTAACAACTCTCTTCCCGGAGAGGATTTGTAAAAGCACTATTCCAAAGCTGTAGACATCTCCTGACGAATTGACTTGCCGATCACACTGATACTCAGGATCAACATAACCAAATGTTCCTCTTACTTCTGAGCTAACGTTGCTCTCACCAAGGTTCATAACCTTAGATAATCCGAAGTCTGATAGCTTCGCTTCAAAATTTGGCCCCAGCAAAATGTTTGTGGGCTGCAAAATGAAAACAATACTTAGCTGCTTAAAAATTCTTGCTATCCAAATAACTAATATTCAATGGCAGCAGGTGACAGATTTAGCGCGATTTTCGTGAAGGCAAAGAGAATTTCAAACTTGTGAGACACCTTGATATCACGGTGAACAATGCAGCCTTCTGAATATGTATGCAGAAACTGAAGACCCCGGGCACTGTCAATTGAAATCCTGAGTCTTTGGATCCAAGATAAGTTCTTATCCTTCCCTGTTATGATCAATTTCTACTCATCATTACTGACAGTATTGAACAGAAAAACCGAAACTTTAGTTGCAGACGAGATTACCAAATATCCATTTTGAGAGGTTTCCATTGGGACACAACTCGTACACAAGAAAACACTCATCTTGCCTAACACAGAATCCCAGCAAAGCAACTAGGTTTGGGTGCCTGATGTGTGATAAACTTGTGACTTCCCTGAGGACGGTCTCTACATTCACATCGTTAATAATGTGCTTGATTGCAACATGCCGATTACTTGATAGTATGCCTTTGTACACCTTTCCTGATACATTAACAAAAACATGAAACGACAATCTGAAATGGTGGCATTTTTGCACTTTGAATGTTTGATTGTGTTATCCATGAGCTCAAGTAGAATCCAACTCTGCTATGGTTAAAATTCTACGTTTAGATTTTCTTGCCACACATTATCTGACAGGCAAAGATTTCACTATCGATAAAGATGGCATAGTATGAGAAATTCACCTGCAGTTCCTTCCCCGATGAGGTTCTTTTCACTTAAGTTGTTAGTGGCCAAGTAGACCTCCTTGATTGAAAATTTCGGACATGGAGATTCCTTTATTTTCAGATCTTGAAATGCTGCCAGATAAACTCAGAGAATGAGACTATTCATGTAGTAATTGCAACATCTATGATGATAATAATAAAGAAATGAACTTCTGGAGATTTGTACCATTCTTTTTCAGTGGAAGTTTTGATGTCCGATGTCTTTTTTGTGACACAATGTACATGCTGATAGCTGCTGCTGCCACTGCAACTCCAATTAGTATCAATATTACAATCCAAATACCTGCTTCCATGTAAAATTGTCAAATGTCAGACAGAAGTATGCATTTGCATATTCTAATTTGTAAGATCCCCCTACAAGAAGGATGCAGAATCACCTGTGCCGATTTTGGTCTTCTTTTTGCCCTCTGATTGATGGTTCTCGGCAACTGAGGAACGAAAGGATTTCTAGACTTAGATTTTGACAACCTTGTAATAACTGTATGTATGAACTGATTAAGCAAGTTATTACTAACCATTGTTGACATTTTGCTCTTGAAGGCATCGGAAAAGTCTTCTAACATATGCATCATCATCAATTCTACTACTAGTTAATGTTACCAGCACTGCAAACCTACAGACATCAGATTCAATCTTGGAAGATTCGGAAATGGTTGATCCATGAGGTTCTGTTATCTGCTGCCAACTTCTTATACAGGAACCACACATTTGATTCTGTTCTCTAACAGAACCCTCAAGTCTGCAATTTTCAGAAAGACTTATGAGTTTATCGCCCAAACTAGTATGAACATTAGCAACCGAGAAGTCGGAACATCCACCGCCTCCACTTGTCAGCTTCTCAATCCCGCAACTGAAGACATCCTGTTCAAAACTCTGCATTGCAACCAAGCAACTTCTTTGCTCCACGGAATCCAGGTATACAAGTCCTGTTTGGTTTGCTCTCAAACCAAGTGCATAGAGGTATTTCTGAAATCCTGAGGCACAGCAATTTCTCTGCAGGAAACCACCCCAGTCACCTGGAACGCAACTCGAATTGTTACCTGGCGTAAACTTAAAATCCAGGCTGCAGTTACTTGGAGCAGCCTGAGAAACTGCTAATCTGGCAGTGCTCATCAGAATGAAAATGCACATACAAGTCCTCAGCATATTGGAACAATACAAGATAGTTTCGAAGCACATGATATGATCAACTAAAGAAGTAGAATTAAGCTAGCAGATTTCAAAAATACATCTTTTTAACAAGATGCATTATTCTTATGAAAGAATTTGCATGAAATAATTAGTTACAGGCTCCAATTTTGACTGAAGAAATGAACTTTGTAACACTATTTTTGGTGCCATAACTATCTGGAAGTAGATGAATGGAAGATAAATTGGTGAATTAGTCTATATTCAAAGACACTGAAATGGGTTCTTGTTTAAACAACAATACAAGAAACTAATGAACAAAGGGTTAGGATGCATCGTCTTATGGAGATGGAAAGTTACCAAATCTTGTCGCTGTCGCCGATAATAATATTGTTGTTGCCGGCCAATTTGGTTCCGTTTCATCAAATATTCGGTTATTCTGTGATCAGTGAAGTGCTTAACAATCCTGTGGTGGAAAATTTTGCGACAATTACTCTTCCCCGAGTCGCATGATTTCGAGCAATTAGCCTTGATTAAGCTGCAATGCTTCAGCAACCTACTTATTTTTTTTTTGGTAATGTTTAAGATAACTTTTTTTTTTGTAATAACGACTTTAATATCAAAAAATTATAAATATATATTGGTATTAAAACTATATTTGTAATTAATAATTTCTCTTTCTTTTTATTTTAGGGCTTATTTAAAATTAAACTTTCAACTTTTTAATATTAAAATTATATAAGTTAACCCATATAATGTCATAATAATTCGTGTTCTAGTGGTTCAAAAGCCGTCAACGGGAATTAAAAAAAATAATGAGATGTCACTTCTAATGAGGAATTAATTATCAAATTATTGGCATCTAGATGCATGTTGATATTATCTTTATCTTACTGAAGGTAAATTTCTTTGACTATATCATATTGTTGTCTTTTCAATGTGTAACCATTCTCATTTGGTGCCGAATGTTGTTATTATATAGTGAACACTAAAGAAGAGCAATATGTCACGACCCGTTAGTTGTGAGCACGCAGGATGCGCGAGATGCTTGTTGTGGAGTTAGAACAGAGGGACGCGGGGCAGTAGAAGGTGTGAGTACGTGACTCAGGTGTTGCGTCTATCTTGAGTTAGTCATGCTAACCCAATTAAGTGTGGGGAGCTTGTCGTTGGTCTAAGACTTGACTATGACGGATGTGCATACCATCCTGGACACCACACTGATTGGGAGTTGTCCCTGCTCCCCTGATGAACCCACTGGAGGGCGAAACCAGTGAGCATCGAGACTGATCAAGGCTTAACCTCGGGAATGCGTAAGTCCCGGGGTGCCGCACGGGGAAATCCCTGCGCCAAGACTCTGACCCCGTGACAATTGGTATTAGAGCCAAGACGTGAACACTGCAATTTTCCAAGCGCTCTTCAACCACGCTGGCGAGTCCACCACGGATGAGATCGAGTAATGCTCGCACCCTTCGACCACCTGAGGGGTGTTCGCACGCAAGACGACGAGGATGAGTAGGCAAGAAGCAACAATGATACTTCACCAAGCGCTCACGCCCACACTGGCGGGTCCAAACGATGGACGAGCTCCCGAATGCTTGCACCCTAAGTTTTCGAGAGTGTTCGCAAGTGGGTCTCCCTGTTGGAGATGAGGAAGATGAGTATGCAGGGTGCGCACGGATCTTGGGCTAATCTTCGAAGAAGGGTCAAGAGTTCCCCATATGCACTTTGATGTGCATGAATTGAGTGGGGGAGAATGTCATGACCCGTTAGTTGTGACCA
>CAODLS011515515.1:0-10496 GCA_948243855.1 Flueggea neowawraea
GCCAGCTAAACGTGCTTCAAGTCCATTGGCAAAGCAATGAGCCAACCTCTGAGATCCATCACCAAAAGGTGAGGAATGCTGCCTAATCTGCTTCAAGAGTTCATTGGCTGTCCGGTGATCGGCAGAGGATACAGCCTGTGCACAGAGAAGGAGAAGATTCCGTAAATCAACAACTTCCTTATTATTATCACCTTGCCTCTTAGCACGGGTTTTGCCACTGTTTAATCCATTTGTTTGTCCGTTGCGCTGTAATGGCTTGTCTGAACAAATTTGTGGAGCCTCATCAAGCATACAATTGGGAGGACGTTGTTCACATTTTCGATCAGTGCAAACCAACATCTTGTCAAACATCTCTGCTAGCTCACCCTCATCTTCGCAAACTGCTAACTGCTTATTACTTTGTTCCTCTTCATAGTCTTCATCCTCTCGCTCATGATTCTTCTTTCCCCTAAACCAATTGGGAAAATAATCACTCTCTTCATTCTCAATCTTCACTTCCACCTTTGGAGTTTTTTCTTTCAACTTTGGAGTGGCCTCCAAATCAAGAACCAATGGGTTACCCTTGGGAAGAAACTTGTTAGCTTCCTCTACACCTCTGTTGAACTGCAAAGCCAAATCCCTCTCACTGAACATATTTTCCAACATGACTTTACCATTGGACAACCCCATGACATCATTAGTGTTGTTTGCTAATCCACCATTGATGTTGTTTGCTAATCCACCATTGATATTGTTTGCTAATCCATTTTGCAACTTCAATGATGATTGTGAACTTGATTTTGCAGTAGACTGGAAAACAAAATCAGTAGGAAGCGGCATTTGCATAAATGAAGGTTTGAATTCCCCAAGTTCACTGTTCCATTGACGATCAACAGAACCACTAGCGTTCGAACCATAGCTGCTATTGCTACTATAATCACTGAAACTACTTAAAGCTCCATCATCTGGGCTATCAACAAGAAATTGGTCAGCATAAGAAGAGAACTGATTCGGCGAAAGTGAAGGGTAAGGGTTGTCACCAAGAATATCGCAGATTGATTCTTCTGCAGCTTGAAGAGCCAATGGATCATGGAACATGCAGGGTTTCTCCTCCATATCTTCTTCCATAAGCATCTGACTTACATACTTATGGACAGTCTCTGAAAAATCATAATCATCACAAGGAGAATCTCCTCCATCCATGCTCCTGACCGACGATTGAGCAGAAACGGCGGGAACTTGCTCCGGTAAAACAAGAGAACCATCCAAAAAGTTGAAATCTAAATCTAACAAGGGATCCATGTTGAATCCATTCGCAATTGAACCCTGGAAAGCAGTCTCATCCTCGAATTTGAAACCATTTACGGAATCAGAGAAGTCATTGAAATGGTCACCCATATCCCCCATCCTTAAAACCCTAGACCGAGTCAGTCAATATCCCAAGTCTAACCAGTTCTCTGTCGCATAAAGTGACAAATCTAAACTCAGCTGTTCAAGCACACAAATAGTTCACAAAGTTACAATCTTTATACAAAAAATGAAAATGATCACATCAAACGATCAAAAGCTAGATCAACTTCTGAAAAATCATCCAATTATCTGACTAAGAAGCTAACTGTAAAGTTACTAAAACCCAAAAAAAGAAACCCTTCAAAGATCACAGCTTCGGACAAAAAAAAAGAAGTACAAAAAAGCTAAAACCACAAAGAGACGTAAAATTAGGCAGTAATCAATCTAACCCAATTAAACAAAAATAAACAAAAGCTCACCCATGAATCAAATGCTAAACTACCCGGAAAGCAAGAGAAAATTGAACATAATTGAAGCAGAAAAGCAAATGGAGATCGAATAGAACAGCAGAGTACAAGACTGCAAATTTGACGCACCTGAAGAAGAAGATGAAGAAGAACAGAGATGCAGAGGATAACTGAGACGCGTTTTTCAGATTTTTCTTAAACTTTTGCTGTTTTCTTGGTCCTGGCAATATCGGACCAAACAAAGCAAAAAATGTCACCGGCTACTGCCTGTAACAGCGCAACTCCTTATCTCTTCATTTATTTTCTAATAACGTGTAGGATTTTCCGAATAAAAAATAAATAATATAACACAACCTAAAATACATGCTAAGCACTTGATTATGCAAATAAGTCCTAAAGAATAAATTAATGGCTCATTGCTAGTTTATATATTCACAAATTTACAGTTTATTTAGCTTTATATTGTTATCCCCTAAGCTATTAAATATCCATCCTTAATCATTTATTTTTATTTTATAACACTCTAATTAAAATATACAAATGAAATATAAATAATTATTTAATTTAAAACTTATAAAAAAATTAAATAGTTAATGACTGGTGACCTCCACCGACTGTAAGCGCCAATTTTCCATGCATAACAGCAACAATTGCTTTGAGCCGGGTGGGACACTGTAATTTGTAAGTGGGTCCCAAAACAAGAACAAGCCTTGGGTAGTGGATTCCACGTCGTCAGCCCAAACCCAAGACAAGCCAAAGTCAAAGACGGTTTTTTCAGTGTGAAACCCAAAGAGTCGACCGATGCTGTGTGGCCCCCAGAGAATTTGGCTCTCTAAATGTGTCAACTTATAATTCTCTCTTGTCTAGTCGTTTGTGTCGGTGCCTTCGAACCAAAGTCTCACACCCACAAAAACAATAAGACACTTAACTGAGAGAAGCATCGTTGTTATCGCCACCACTAGTGGACGCTGGTGATTACTACACATTGGTGATTGTTTTCTTATGACTGGTTCATCAAAAGACGTTTCAGCCATTAAACTTAGTATATTAGCTCTCATTCACTCAGAACGACTCACAAGTTCAGCTACTCCTATGCCGTATAACAGCAAGATATGTTCCCAAGGACAATGACGGGATTAGGTAGGGTCGGGCACCGGTCCCACCGGTTATACACGAACCCCTAGGTATCTCTAACGACTTTATCTGTTTTATTTCATTCTCTTCCCCTTCATTTTAAAGTCGACCCTATTTTAACCAAATTTTGACTCCGCTATTGTCCATGAACTCCATACATGCCCCACCAATCTGTCCAAAATGGCGCATCTGGTTAAAGGAAATGCAACACTCTTGAAGTACTTTAACTTTGTCTAATCAAGTATTCAAATGTCTTGACAGATAAATACTAACCTGCGCAATCAATCAAGTCAGAGAAAACAGTGATCGTGACTGTGTTGTATCAATTTATGGAAAAATAAGAATCGCGTAGTTTAGAAAAAATTCTTAGTGGAAAAAGAAAACAAAACGAGAATTGTTGTCTAGAGATGAATGTTAAGATTGTTAGTTGTGACTGTTAGATTTTAATTTTTTTATGCATCAGAAAGACAAGAACATACTTGAGGCCCAAGAAAGACAAAAATTACTGCCATTGATTTTATTTGTTTGAAATATTAATTTGTAATTATTCACTTTAAGCAACCAAAAACTTTCAATAGCTTAACCAGAAACGACGCGTTATTAACAACTTTATTTTTTTTAGGAAATAAAAAGTGTAGAAAAAATTACAATGTTACAAATATTTGTTCAATGCAGGATATTTGATACATATTCCTCATATTCTGATATCTTCATAATGTTTAGATACAACCTAAGTCCCTTTTTCAATGTATAAATCATTTTACTCATTCTCGTTAAGTCAAATTCTAGAACAATTAGTAACAATTGTAATAACAAAGTTCATTCTTTACAGATTAATCTAAATCCTTGTTGTCCAACTTCCTCCTCCTCCTCCTCCTCCTCCTTCTTCTTCTTATCTGTTGATTCATTGACTTTGACTTGGATTTGGGTTGAATACATCAAAATGGAGCTTGAAGTATACAAACACGAAAAAGAAAAAAAAAACTTGGACACGTAAATCTGCATTTATTTGTTTCTCCCCAAATTATGAAGCCACATTGGTTCAAACATTTTGTTGGTGTTTGTGCCTTTCCTAGGTTGCTTTCACGTTGATGGTTTTATAATTGAAGATAACCTAACCTTACCATGACGAAAATTCCTATTCTTTTAGCATATAAAGATTGTATATATAACCGAGTTTGGAGAATTAATTTTTAATTTCGTAAGAATTCTACCTGACAAATTCAATTTAATTAGTCATATAAGAAAAGTAGTGATTTAATATCACTATTTATCGTTTTCTCAAAGTGTTTTCTTCCCTAAAGAAGTGATTTCATATATGTAACTTGAACTATGTAACCTTTGACAAGATCATAAGATAAAAATTCACTAGTTTTGCTTTATTGTTATGATTCAACTAGCGTAATTCAACTCTTTATAGCCATCATTTTGACTTATCTAATGGTAATGGAGTTGTTTGTTTTAATTTTCTTTTTAATTTTTACATATTAAAGTCTATATCTAAAAGGACGTGGCGTGGTTTCTATCTTTTCACTATCTAATTAACGAAAATTACCTACTTAATTTATATGTAAAACAAACACTTATTTAAGTAAAAAGTTCAAATTAAATAAGTGGTCATTTTTAAATTATTCAAAAGGACAAAATTATCCATCCTGTGCAATAGAGACGAATAAGCAGAATTATAGAGACGAATAAGCAAAATTTTTGATAACGCCTTAGAAAATTATCATTTAAAGAAATTGACTAAATTCTCTTGCTTCACAGTTGTCATACATCGTGATTGTTTTGGTGTTCTATTTGAGTGTTGTTTTGTTACTCCGACTGCTTCTTTAATAACAAAAGTCATGTCAACAACAGAGATAAATGAGAGGGAAGGAAAATTGGAAGGAAGAGGTAATCAGACGTCTCAAGGTCATTCTGAGCATGCCATTAGGGTTACCTGAGGCAGGTCGTTACGAAAACCGCAGAGATCCAATTGAAGAATATGTCCCATTAGGCATCGAATATGTGACTTTTCAAAATTGATTCCAGTATTAATGAGTTGTTAATCCATCGATACTTTGTTTGAATTAGTACTTCCTTCCAATAAAAGTAAGTTATAACCGACGACTTAATCAAAAAGGAAAACCGAGAAAAAACTCAATCAAAGAAGAAAAAATATATAACCTTTCAATCTTGACGGGTGCCAAATGGAAGATAGGTTAATGGGTGTAGGCATGCTAATTGATATTGTGAAATGTAAACTTGGAACTAGATAGACTGAGAAGAAGAATGCAAACAATTGGGCTATTTTCAACTGAGCTTGGGGCAGTTGGTGACCAACTCAAGACTTCATTACCCATTACGTGAGTTTTGAACCTCAATCTTCCTTTTTCAAATTAAATCATCCCCTAATTTAATTCAGATTTGAATCCAGGACAACTTTGGCAATGATTTATTAAGTTTTAAAAAGTTTTTTTATATTTAAAGTTTGAACTTGACGCATCAATCCACCACACTTCTTTATGGTCTCATTCACTTGTATTTTGTTTTACAAAAATTAAGTCTAAATTTTCTGGCCTCCCATACTAGGAAAGCCATCTTCTCTTCTTGTTCTCTAATAAATACAAAAAGAAAAGCTCAAAAAGACAACCCATTTAGTTCTGGCCACAAACAATAAATTTATTTATCTTTTAAATTTATTGGCAATTTTCCAAGGAAAAAGAATTGCATTGCATACCTTTTCGATTTCGTATTCATGAATGGGATATGCGAGTGACATTGCACTTGGATTATTTCATGTAATAGTCACTGAGGCATTGGAGAGAAATTTTTTGAGTGGCTTAATCAGAAAGCATATCTCTCCATATTCTCCAGTATCACTGGCTCTAAATTTATCTAAGCTATAAAACAAATGCTACATACGATGTTTCAGACTAAACACTACTAAAAGTTAGTATTAGAATTCTTTCCGGCTGTTAATTTTTTCCACGGACGACTATTCTATTCGTATCCAACTCTTTTGGGGCATAACTATACGAGACCTCCTTCACTATAGAATGTCCTAATCCTAACCTTTAAAAAAAAAAGAGGAATTAAAAATGGAAAGTAAGAAGAAGTTGCCAAAAGAATCCCGTTAGCAAGCTCTTATTGAAATCCAGCATTTACAAGCCTAAAACCTCTCCAAAGCAGGAAAAGAATGGCGGTGGAGAGCTACAAAATACTACATATATAAATTTCACCAAAGACCCCTATTTCTTTTTTACAATAATCACCATCAAATTCACAAGATTTAAAAAAAAATCAGAATTAAATCCTCCGCTAAACCCAACAAATCTACGCTGTTTATCTTCACTTTAAACAAAGTACTGACTAATCCAATGCCTGCTCTAAAGCAGATTATGGCAAGTCTCTGGCTGTTGCTGGTGTTTGAGTTGTTGCTTAGCTTGTTGCTGGGACCAGTAAGCATGTGCAGTCAAAACTCTCTCCAAGAGTTCCTGAGGCACAGGCTCTCCTCTCCTTTGTTGTGGGGATATTCTTGCCGTGTGCACTAGCGTTTTCCATTTATCCTGCAAAAACGACACCGTTAATGTCGGCCCTGCCGCAGATTCTTTTCGAAGCAAATGCAGCAGCAACAGAATGCAAAGAACAACCTAACCAGCCCATGTTTTGCCTTTCTTTGCTTTCTAGGAAGATTCAACAAGTCATAAATTATATAACAGACGAACACTTAAACATCTTGATTACTCATGTGACATATAAAAGGAGAAAGTGGAGATTACGTATAGTTGTTAAGTAAAGGGCATGTTAGTCACGAGAAGAGACAGAAAAGAAAGTATATGATAAGGAAAGAAATCGTGTAAATATGGAATTGAAAAGATTCCTTCTAGTTGTAAGACAGTAGTTAGATTACAGATAAAGCTAACACTTGCCTGCACACACAAACTAAAAAAGGAATATAAATCCCATCTAATCATTTGCCTGTTATACAAGCAAACTGTTTGCTGAACAGATTGAACAAACTACATGCACTTGTGGGGCCGAGCCGTAAAGTCGTGACATTTTTGTGTTGTATGCCCTATATGATAGTTAAGGAACACATGTATATCAAGATGTTTTAGGTTGGAAATTTGTTTTAAACGAAAAAACAAGCAGGAAAAATATTTTTAATGTCTACTAACACCTTGTGTTATTGAAACATCGGATCGGCCGGTTTTGTGAGGGAGCAGGGAAGTGGGAAGACTTCAGAAAAACAGAATTAAAAGGGAGTGAAAAAAAAAAGAGTGCACAACCAACAAACAAGTTAAAAGCAACAGTAGATGAACTTGGAAGAGTGAAGATGTGGCAACTATCAAGTTAAAGCATAAAAATAAACAGCATTGGAATTTTATATAAAGGGCATGGCAGATTAGATGCTAACCTTCAGATCTACATAAGTCCGATGCTTTGCATTGTCAAACGCTCGCAATTTAACATCTCGCCATCTGTAGGGGGAGAAAATTGTTAATATTATTATTACTTCAACATTCTCCTATTTGAAGATTAACAAGGTAATAATAATCAGTAATCTAACAATAGTTAAAATTTAGCTAGGCAGGAATCCAAATTTAACCACATCTATTGAGCATCAAAAGATAAACCTACCTTCCAGTTCCAAGTTTCTCAACAGCATGAACCAGTGCTTCAACTTCAGCAACAGAGAAAGGTCGACGAATTCGGCGCTGTACAATCTCAGATCGCTTGGATTTTCGTTGAGTTGGAACAACAGCCAGCGCCTCTACATTCATTGGCGGTACAGCAACCAGTGCTTTTGAATCAATTGTGTTTTTATCAAGAGACAAATTAGTGGAAGAGGGTGTTGAATCATGATCACTTTCGATGCAATTCCCCATATTGGCCACATGATGCTCGGAAGATGAACAGTTGCCCTGATGTACCACACTGGGAGTTGGGGGATACCTGAAAAGAACCACTGAGCCTAAGCAAATTCTTTGATTTTTATGAGAAACACATATTTCATATTCAACCAGATCCATATGTCTTTAATATGCACGAATCCTGGATGCAGAAGAGAAATTCAAATTACCTGCTGCTTAAAGGTTGTGGTATGTTGCCAGGAAGCAGAAATGGAGTCTCTCCAGGACATAAAGAAGGAGAAGCTTGGGGAGGATTGGGCTCCAAGCTGAAACCCAAAGCATCCAGGTGGTTGTTGCGAGAAATTCCAGTCTGCTGTAAAGTTTTGCTATCGTCCCTAACCTTCTTTCCACGAAGAAGTATGCCAATATGTAACCCACCACCAAGTATAGCAGTCACAGCCTCCATAACAGTCCTCTGCAGGTAAAAAGAAGACGTAATCAGAACAAACCAAAAACCAAGTGTCCCATGAAGACCTACAACTGACTTGGCAAATTGTCATGAGTATGGTTCATTAGATGATTAAGCAATGCAGGACCATGCATATCAAGATATTGTAGTGACAATCTGAAAACATAAGAAGCAAATTACAAAGGTCAATATGCATCCCTTATTCAATCATCTTTAAGTTCCTCCAATATTGATGACATTAAGGACAAAATGATGAGGAAAACTGCAACCAAGTGTTATTATACCTTCAATGTACCTACAGTTGCACTTTCCGGAATCTCAATAAAAAGCTCTGGAACCCTGAAAGATTTTATCCTAAGCTTCACTGAGTAAAAGGAAGATTTATTGGTGTAAGAACCTCTTTGAATGTGAGACACCAATCAAGTCAATAAGGTACACAATAATCACTCCATCAAAGGTTCTCATACCATGAGAATCCCTAGGTTGGAATAAAGTATGTTGCCCGGCAACTGAAGATGATGGTCCAGTGGCTGCATAGCATCAAAAGGATTATTCGGTATTCAACCCCACAAATTAAAGCAGTAACAATTCTACCAAAATCAAAGCAAATACAAAAGGGCACGCATATATAGATAGAAAATATAAGCACCTCCATCACTGCTTTTCTGATGTGAATCGAAACCAAACTCACAACTAATTTCACCATTAGAATTTGATGGTGAGTTATAGCCAAAGTGTGTCCTTTTTTTGAAAGGATATAACCTTTCAGATCTTTGAGACTTGTAATAGTTTTTTCTACTGCGGTAAACAAGCTTCATTTCTCCATCTGATATACCAAAGAAGTTTATTTAGCAATGGATCATAAAATGGCCCAAGACTAACAAGAAATCAATAACAGGAGGAATAACTACCAGTATTAGAAAGTTTAATGTCCTTCATTCTTGGAGTGACCTTCCAGTATTTAGAAGCCAGAATTTTCCTTATTCTTCGCTCTCCAATACGTGGATCAGCCCGAATTAATTTTTTTGTGGTTCTAGGGTGAGTACACCCAGAAGAGTTTTCGTCATCATCTCTACTAACTACATCTACATCCTGATTTTCAGGATATGATCTAAGGGGAGTGTGGTTACCAGACAAAGGTGCCTTTGCACAACAGTCTGAACTTACAAGTGCAGGAGGTTTTCCATCCAAGGCTGCTGGCTCCTCAAGACTGCATATATTACCTACAGAATTGTTTACCACATTTCCAAATTTATCTGGTTCATCATTTATTATTCTATCAATGCCTCCCTCAAGTTTACAATCTTCTAACTCCCTACACTCAGAGGAACCTAACTCTACATTTCCAGGAAATGCGGCTGTTTCGATATTATTTTGGCCATGCACTAGCTTCTCAGCATCAATACTCTCTGCACAATCAGGGGTAATTGAAGAAGCTAATCCTAAATTGAGAACACTCTGACCGCTCAGAAATTCTTGGGAGCAGTGATTTTGTTCATGAGCTCCTGGTACTGTATCAGAGACAAAGAAACTCCTAGCAGGGCTTCCTTGATCATGCACTTCTACTTTCAATGACTTTTCATCCTGTAAGTCAGTCTTCACATTATTATTAGGATTATCAACAGCTGCACACTGAGCTTTGTTGCCTGAAGCATTTCTAGAACTTTCTCCCTCATGCAGTAACTTTCCCGCTACAATGGCCAATAAATCAAATGCACAAATTTTGTTATCTTCAGGTTTCTTCTTAAAAGGAGCCCTCCTCTATAGAAAGCAATAAACAATACGACAATCAGAGTTTCCACAAATGCACGACAAAATGTATGATAACATAATAATAAAGGGCAAAGTAACAGAACTGTTAGAAACAAATCGACAGAGCAATAGAATAAATTACCCTAACTGATCTGGGTGCTCGGGGTGTTGGAGGCACTTGATAGCCATTGAACCCGTATGCTAACCTCTTATGCAACACCATATCTCAGAAATTTTAAGGACACGTTACACATGGAGAAACAGCCTTCTGGCATCTAATTTTTTTTAAATGAAAACCTCAAGGCACAGACCTGGGAAACAAGAATACAGCAACAAATCAGAAAAGCCCCAAAGATGACTTCATACTCCTATTAATTTCAATTAGAAAATTATTGCAAGTGATAAAACTAGGCATTCAACAATAACCACATACAGTTTGCCCTGAAAAAGGAATGGAAATTCCACAGTACGATAGCAACAACACTGTAAAAAAATTCATAGTAATGAAGTGAACCCATACACCAGCAAGAAACTCCATTGATCGTTAACCTCCTTAGATAGAAACCA
>CAODLS011515571.1:0-12864 GCA_948243855.1 Flueggea neowawraea
AAATATAGGCAAAACCTGTCTCTAAATCACTAATAAGCAGAAACCACTCAGAATTGTTAAAAGAAAAAACAATACATATTTCGGAAAACAAGAAGCTAACTTGAACTACCTAAACGTTAACTTAAACTGCTGAAGTTGACCGTACCAGAATTGAAGCCGTAATCAATGGGAAACACAAGTATTTCAATGTTTCGTGACAACACAGAAAGAGTATATTGATCAGATCATTATCGTAAATAATTAACAAAGATCTATCACCAGTTATCATATGATTCCTCTTTACGTTTTTTCTCCTTCTCTGTTGAAATTTGATTACCCAACTCACTTCTCTTGGTAACAGCAGCGCAAAATTATATTACCTGTTGTTGACTTCAGAATATTGTAGACATATATGATGAACAAATGTAGCATTGTGACGTTCAAATTAAAATATAGTACATGCAGTATAAACTTACTAAGAAACTGACGTTGACTTAATTTCACCAAGCTAATCTCTTTTTTCTCGGTTGAGAACATGACTACCACCTGCACATACTCAAAATGATGTGGTCCAGCCCCAGAATGTCAAATAAGAGGAAAAGACAGAGTGGGAAGGATCTTTTTCTTTTGATATGCCATTTTGTTTGCCCTCACTAGGAATCGAGTCCTCAATCTCTTAGCATTAAAATTGACTTGGTGTTACGTAAAAAGAAACTTAAATTGAAATTGGACCTAAGAAAGAAAAAGAACCATATTACTTCTCTGTTAAAAACCCCTTTCTGGGATTTTAATTTTTTTGACATGACCCATGGCATGAAGAAAATAATTTTTAAAAATAACCAATATAGCAGTTATTTTACAGATTTTTAATTAATTTCTAATCCTATATGATATACGTATGAATTGCCACAATAAGGTCCATCAGGATCGAGCATGATTAGTCTAAAGGTTAGACAGGACAACTAGTTGCTGGGAATGTGTAAATCTCCAATCTGCTGAGTTTGTACATCATCATTTCCTCTTAGAACAAGCCTAACCCGAGTAAAACAGCAACTCCTCCTGTAACAAGTGTGAGAACAAGTTGGCTCCGAGACCAACCATGTGACGATCCTGTTCTCCGTTTACCATTAATGTGCCTTCACAATGCAAATCAAATATCAGAATTATGACTTCATGAAAGTTTAGCTAATTTTTAGCAGGTAGAGATAGTTTATTGTGTACCGGGCATTTCCACCAGAAGTGATTCGCCTCCAGCATCTTTGACAAACTTGTTTCTTGTTCCTGCAAAATTCTTGAAACCCAGAAAGCAGGAAAAATTCTAAGGCTGACAATAAACAAAACTGTGCACCATAAATGTTAGAGTAAAATTGTCCCACATTGTCTAAGTATGTACGGTTTTATATTCAAGTGGCAGTTTTCCCCCACAAAGTGTCTTTTAGAGATGAGTTATACTCAATTTAAGAATAAATCTTACCTGATGCTTAATGAGATCGTTATGAGGTAGCCGGAAACCGCAGTACTCACATGTAACAATCCTTAGTGGGAAGCTTTTATATTTATGAAGATTCAAATTTGCTCGCTCTACTGTCTCGTTGCATAGTTTACAATCAACCTACATGATTTGACAATATATATATATATATATATATATATATATATATATATCTATATATATACTTTTGATTGATTAGATATTGAATTACAGATTCTGTAAATCAGATAGTTATTTTATTAAATTTATAACTGTTAAAATTGTCATGAAAACTATTTAGATATCTTAATTTCTTAAACCTCCTTGTAGCAGAGAACATATATGAGTGACTTGAATGGAGTTAAAGACCTCATATACCAGGGAATGTGAGTTGATATGGTGTCTGTCAACATGCCTTTTTGGCACCATTTATCCACAGAACTTGCATTTCTCTAGCTTCCGACTACAATGTGCTGTATGCAGGTCGATATTTGAGATAGGGACTGGTTTATTGCAGTTTAATACGGATTTTTAACCACAAGATTAAAGAATACATAAATTGAAAGCCATCAAAAATACATAAACTAGCAAGATAGGTGTGTTGTGTTTGACGAACCAGTTGGTGCACGTTGTGGTGGATTGTTCAGGAATTGGCATTGGATCCGAGTTGGAAAAGAAAAGATTGATGAAGCTAGGAAGTAGGAACCCAAGTTCCGAGGCAGATAGATTATTGTCTGTCGTTGAAGCTGTGACAGCATGATCTGAAGTTTGGAATGTCCTGAGGAATGGATTATGAATCTTGGCTTGGGTCGTAAAAGATGTTTTTGCAAGAAACAAGCAAGCTTCTCAGGTTGCTTTGTTCTGGGGACTTCCTAATATTCTTGGGCCTACTCTTCCTCATTAGAATAAGGGAAAATCACACTTTCATAACAAAATAAAATATTGATTTTAAAAAATATTTTTCAAAAATATCAATTTTAAAAAATTCCAGAAAAAAAATCATTTGAAGAATGTCGTATTCGCGAGAAATCGCGACATTTTCACGAGAAATTGATTTTTTGAAGAAGAATGAATTTCAATAAAAAAATATATGATTTTTTTAAAAGGTCACTAAAAGTCTTCAAAAGTCTCCAAAAGTTCTCAAAACGTCTCCAAAAGTTCTCAAAACGTCTCCAAAAGTCTTTAAAAGAGAATTTACATTTTTTTTAATATGAAGCTTCATTTAACTCAGAAGGTCTTTAAAGGTGTCCAAATCTCACAATTTTTTTATAAAAAATTTAATGTAATAAATTTTTTGTGTTCTATTTGCTTAATTAAGCTCAATTATTTATGTATATATTTACAAATTATAATTTATTTAATAATAATTAATTTAATGTCCAAAAGTTTACAAAAGGTATCCAAAAGTCTACGAAGGTCTCCAAATGTAATAACTCCTGCACAAAATCAATCAAACTTAACGAAAACCAACTTGCACATATTGTGTTTGAAAGTATTTTTTTACATTAAACCATTAAGTCTCACAAAAGCATACATCTATTAAACCTTCTGTCGTCGCTGCTGATTTGCTAGGTTTCTCGTTTCTGCTGCCACATGATCTAAGGTTTCCGCCACCACATCAAACAAGGCAAATCAAAACTGAAACAACTCAAATAAAAAAATAATAGATATTTTATTATTTTTTTCTTAAACAACAGGTTGAAGCGGCTAGGGTTTAGGAAACCTAGTCGTCGTCGCCACTCCATCCAAAACGAGGCGTAGTCCGCGAGTAGAGAAGACGAGAGACGTCGTTGCATCTCTGCTGCCACCCCCACTCCATCCAAACCCTACCCGCTCCGCTGCCACTCCCACCATCTCGTTGAATCTCCAACGTGTTCGTCAATTCCAGATCGTGTTTGTCGAGTAGAGAGACGAAGAGAGGAGAAGGACAACAACTCGATTTGAGAGGACAAAGCTTGAGCAACAATCGAGACAAAAAAAAGAGAAGGAGAGCAACTCAATTTGAAGAGTACAATGCTCGAATGACGACCAAGATGAAGATAAAGGAGCAGCGGGTGAGAGAGAGGATAAAGATAGAGAAGAAGGAGAGGTCGCTAGGGTTTGGCGATGAAAGAGAGGAAGAGAGTGGATGAGAGCGACGAATGAGAAAGGATGAAGATAGAGAAATAGCTAGGGTTTTTCTTTTGGGAGAGAGGGAAGACGAGGGAGAGGAGAGAGATGGAGGAAGAGAGAAGTCAGAGAGTTTGGGTAGAAGAGAGAGAAAATGCATGGACAAATGAGTGTAAAAAATTGCGAGAATTTTCATTATATATGGAAGTGGATCTGACATTTTTTAAATTCAATTTAAAAAATGTGCCATTTGTGAGAAAAAATTTGAGCATGTTTCCATTTATAAAAATTAAAATTTTAATATTTTATTTGTGGCAGCTAGCCTAATTAACTCTTAGAATCGTTGCGTGAATATAAAAGTCCAATCCTATGTTGCTTTCATCTTTTTGTGAAACCTTATTTTTACTTTATTTTCCTTAGTACCTTCAAATATTAACTTTGGATTTTGATTTCAAAAAAAGAACAACTTGGATTACGAAATATTGATATAAAAGTAATTTCACTTCTCCTCTTCTTTCCCGTTATAATAAATAAGGCGAAATCTATGATGGTCCTCGACATTTGGGGTATTGTTCAACATGGTCCCTGCTAGTTTGGAAATAGCCACACTCATCCCTAATCCCAACTTCTGTTAGTTAAGTTTAACGGACATGTCATATTTGCTTGTGTGACAATACAAACCAGAAAACTCCTAATTTTTATGATGAAATTACCCTTATATTACTTTATGTTTTTCTCTCTCATCAACTCTCTCTCTCTCTCACCATTGTTTCTCTCTCTCGTTCTCTATTTTTCCCTCTCACCACACACACTCTCTCTCTCTCTCTCACACATACACACACATCCCGAGACACACCTGAAACTTTTGTCCATCAACCTAGTCATCACCAACACAAAAAATCCATTCAACTCAAACCACAATTCAATCAATTTTCAACATTCAAGCAACACAAATTAAAAGAAAAATTGATTCAACCACAGTTCAGAACAGAGACAGAACAAAACCCAGTTCCATCCTCCTTTCCATTGATTTTAACAAGCCATTTTTGGGTTTTAACAAGCCATTTTTTTTCTCTTTCTTCAATTTCAAAAATGAGACAAAAAATGGGAGCAAGATCTCACCCATTCGATCCTCCTTTGTCGTCGACATCAACAACAAACCCAAAAAAATCCATATCAATCCACTGAACAGACCTCACCCATTCCATCCTCCTTTGCCATTGACATCAACAACAAACCCAGAAAAATCCATATCAATCCACTGAACTAAAACCTTGAAATTTTTTGAAATGAACAAGATTTCAAAATCTCTTTCATTGATCTTTGATTATAGTCTAGAAATTCCTATCAAGAACTTGCATCTCATCCACCGTTCGGACGACTTCCCTCCAATTATAGCCAGAAAAGACGACGAAGCGGCGACCCAAACTAGCGCTGAAATCGACGGACCGAAGCACAGAGACGCAAAAACAGATGGTGGGTTTGATGAGAGAGAGAGAGAGGACGGGGCGGAGAGCCCAAACTTACATTTTGATTTTTTTTTCCTTGAAAATCTGGTGGCAGGCTTTGTGGGTTTCATGAGGCTTTGTGAGAGAGGACAGGGGTGGAGAGATAGCATCGGTGGTTGACAAAATTAGAGAGAGAGAGAGAGAGAGAGAGACGACGATAGATGTGGTGGCGGCAGAGGAGAGTCACAGAGAAAGAAAGTAGTAGAGAGAGAGTGTGTGAGAGAAAGGATGGAAGAAGAGGAAGAAGAAACATAGGTATTGTGGTTTGGGTTTTGTGGTTGGGTTAAGTTGTGATTTTGGGTTAGGCAGCATGTAGTTTTGAGTTTTTGGTTAGGCTAGGTTGTGGTTTTGGGTTGGAGGAAGAGAGCATGTGGTTTTGGGTTGGGTTAAGGAAGAGAGGATGGGTGGGTTTGGTTGGGTGTTTAGGTTGGGTTAACTTTTTGGTTTTGGTTTTGGAATGGATGTGTTTGATTGGGTGTTGACGTAAGTCAACTTTGGTTCGATTTGGTTTAGGGTGAGTAAATAAATTTTAAATTTGAGGGTAAATTTGTCTTTTCGCCTTGTTTATTAAGTAAAACTAACAGAGAATAGACAGAGGGACGAGAGTGGCTATTTCCAAACTTGCAGGGACCGGGTTAAACAATACCCAAATGTTGGGGACCGTCATGGATTTCGCCCTAATAAATGTTTAAGTACAGATCCATATATAATATATTGGGGATTATAATAAATTTAAGGAAAAGAAAAATATACCCTTTGCATAAACCAAGAAAAGGATGTTCTTGTTGTCTCTCCTTTTTTTTTTTAAAGAATAACAGGGACATTCAAACATGATTTGGTGAGGATGGAAACGAGGAAAAAAGATAATACTTTGCTGTTTTTATAATTTTTGGCTTATAAAATAAATTACCCAAGAATTAAAAACAGTTTTCCAATCATTACAATTTACATGTAACTGCACCAAAAACAGAGCATATAACACTTTCTAGATGTAGCAATCACAACTATATAGTATACCACATACCACATTATAGATGCAATCGTGCAAAATGCTAGAAATTGAAGCAATTGATTTATTAGAAATATCATTGTCAACTCACATTGAATCAATCTGTCAACAATTTCAGCATCTTCCACAAAATAGCTAATCTGCAATCTATAAAACACTGCACCATTCTCTCCCAATAAAACCATGAATTAAACCCAGTTTAGTTATCAAAGTGGAAATGGAAGGTTCTTTTGTTCTGTGGCTGACAATGGCTATTTGGTTTTTCAACTTTCTTCCTGTTTTTCTTGAGTAAGTTATTTGCTCATCTCCACTGTTTCTTTTTTTAATTATGAAATTTGGGCCGACTCCACCCAAAAGGCTCATTGTGGAAAAAACCGATAAATGGCCAATGGCATTACACTTCGCCAAATGTATTGTTGTAATTTTTTTCCTCGACGATTTTGGTTATGCACTAAAATTAGTCTGCATTACCGGGCAAAAATTCAGCTGTTCTTGTGAGAAACCATTTCCTTGTAACATCTGTTACTTATTGCATGCAGAAAAATTCCTGAGAATAGCGCTTCTGTTCCTGTCCGGTTGCACAGAAAGAATCAATACCGAGTAATCATGCATTCATTCAACCAGCGATTGCTTAGGTAAAAGAGTTTTTGTTTAATTTGTTCTAAAAATTAGAACTTAATTTAATTTTTTATTTTTTTAACAAATGAGTTGGCATGCTAATTTATTTCAGAATAAAAAAAAAGAAAAAAAAAAGAAAAAAAAAAAGAGGTTAGTATCTTTTGAACAAAGTGGTTAGTTGAGTTGGCAATCATCCCCACCTTGCATCCTAAAGGTATTCAAGGCTAACCAAGAGCAATTTGGAGGAATTTAAGGGTAGTATAGATTTGTATATATTCTAGTTTTTTTTTTAAAAAAAGTCCGGTCTCAAAATTTTAAATTACTAATAAGCTCTTGAAATTTAGCAAATACTCAAAATTTTTGTTAAAATTTTCGAGAATTATGCACCATTTGCACACTTGCCTACACAATTTGTGCATTATAAGGTAAATTAGCTTAAAATTAAATTTATAAATTATTGTCCACTGTACTATTGTCTATGATCTTCAAGTTGTCTTTTTTTATATTTGTTTTGGTATTTGTTGGTTTTTCAGTGACAACACTGTCTTTCTTGAGCAGTGAAATAAAAGTAATTTTTTTTAGTTAACAATGAAATGAAAGACATTCCATGCCTTGCAAATATGATGTGTAAAGTTTTTGGGTTTTTGTTGTATTTAATGTTATTAATGCTTGGATATTACATTAATTATAATATAATAAAATATCAATCATAACTAAAATTTAAGAGAAGTTAATGCATGAAAACTTTGAAATAAGTGGTTTAAATATGATAAAATAACAAAAAATTAGAAAAATCAAATAAAATCACCTAGGCTAACCACATCAATGACCTTTGATTTTCTATTTTGTCTGGAACACTATATGATATATATGATGATATGATATGATATGATTTTATAAAAATTATTATTTAAAATTCTACAACAAAATTGTAATTTAAAATTATAAATCCTTAAAATTATAAAAAAATAAATAAATAATTGAAAATGGCTCTTAAACTTTCATTATTTATTAATCTACCAAAATTTTAATAAATGTATCATTAATAAAATTAATGCAACTATAAATAATAAGTAATATTTAACAAACTCACATTAAGTGTATTAAATAAATATTATTTGAATTATCAGTTTAAAAAAATACTTAAAAACTATAAATTGCCACAAAATTCAAAAATTCAAAGAAAAAATCTTGGAGAGTGTCCCTTAAGTTAACATCTTTATCCGGTAGTGTCCTTTAACAATAATTAGTATAGTCTTTTTTTTTGTGTAGCTAAATTGTTTCTTTTAATGACCTAAAAATACATTATTTGTATTATTAAAAAAATTAATTATAACTATAAATTGTTGAAAAATAAAAAATAAAAAAGTGTATTTATATGTCTTTTAAAGTTTCATAATCAGCATTTAATATAATGTTTAATAATATATCATTAAATGAACTTAACTCATTTTAATTGAATTTATACATAATAAAAGCATATTTAATATGTCCAATAAATATTAATTAAATTAATACTATAAAACAACTATTTAAAAAATTATAAATTACTATAAAATTCAAAAAATCAATGAAGAAATATTAGAGAGTGTCTTTTAAACTTTCTCGTTGTCCAAAACACTATAGTATATATGATATGATGATATGATATCATATGATATAATTTATTAATTTGTTTTCTAACTGGAAAAAAATCACTTAATTGATAGTAATAACAGTAGTAGTTGTAGCAGCTGTAAAAATTTATATTTTTCTATGTATTGTGAAGGGTGGATACCAATCAGCCTAGAATTTTTGGATCACAACTTAAGCCACATTAAGTGTACAACAAATATTTCTAGTGAGTTTGAGAAGTAGCCTATAGGCTGGCTCGGATCACATATATTTCAAAATTATAAAATACATTAAATATGATTAGCAATATTTATTATTAAATCAGTATTTTTGATATAATATCTTTAGTATTAAAAATATCATTTTTAATTAAAAAATGAATGGATCATAAGTGGGTGGTTTAGTCCGGTCCACCCCTAATTAGGGGAGTAATTAATTGCATATAAACAAAAACTTTGTTAAATTTATACGTAATAAAGAATTAGATGCAAATATCATAATTAAACAGTGTTTGAAAACATGATCAGGTGGGCTTGAAGCATCAAAAGTGACGTGTCTCCTCTTCTTCCAAAAGAAAAGGCAAGCCATGTCTTCTTTTCTTGGTTGGAGAAAATGGGATGTCAATTATATATTAATAAAGTTCATGTGCATCGCTCATTAGCAGTCCATAGTTCATGTGCGTGCGATGACTCATTAAAGAGACATTGTTCAAAAAACATTGATAAAGCCAACTTTGTTCTTGGTATAAGCAAGTATATGATTGTTGATGATTGACACCTGGCCGAGCTCGTAAGTGGAGGCAATTAAGAAGTGATTAATTTAATCTAATCTTGAATTTGGGTTTCCTTAATACAAGGACCCTCCTTACAATTTCTGGTAAGATCGAATCTCATTGGCTTCAAGAATCTCATTCACGTGGACTTCAACCAATAGCAACTAATTATGCCTAGAGAGTCACCAAAACTTTATGATTATTAATTTTTGTACTCCTTGACCTGCCTTTGAATGCTCATAAAGGGGAAAAAATACTTAAATTACAAGCAGTCTAACAAATTCTTTTTTTATTGTGTAACAAATTATTTTTTTATTGTGTAACAAATTATTATTTAATTGAACTAAAAATATTTTTTTTTTCCCGAATAAAAGTAGAGTCAAAGGCTACCAGTAGTGAATTATCTCTGTTGGGCGTGACTATACAGACAAATACTTCCCTCCGCGAAATGTTGGTTTGCTCGGTGGTAATCGATGAAGTCTCACTACAACACCCGCTAGAAACTAGCGTTTTAGCCAACTGGCCGCAGGATATTCGGAACCAGCTGGATATTCGAACCCAGGTTGGTTGGACACTATTAAGTGCCCTTTTCAGCTAGACCACCTTCCAGAAGGTGAACTAAAAATATTTGTTCCCATTCCAATATACTTCTAATTAATTCGTTCATTTACACGATTATTTTGTATATATGAATCATTATAAGATTAAAATAGGGTATTAGTTTAATGATTAATATAAATCTTGAATGTTCGTTTTTGTTAAAAAGGGTTTAGATTTTAGCAAAATATCCAAAGTGATTATTGTGTTTTAAGTCATTTTATTTGCGAAAAAATTAATTCTAGTTCTAGTGAACTTTCAAAGTGATTATTTATTCTTTGTTTATGAAAATGTTGCCTATCTTAAGATAATGTTTTTTTATGTAATGTATACAATAAAAACAATGTTAATCACTTTGAAACTTCAAGTCGACTATTTGTCGGTCACTAATTATGAAAGTGCTTAATTAATTAATTAGGGATTTTTATAATGAAAGTGGGTTAGGGCTTTCCATGCGTGATTAGAAGTGATGTGATGTCAAAACCAAGATGCCCGTTTCAAGTAGGCGAGTGCTTTTCTAAAATTACTCCTTTTGGCCGTAAACGAACTCAGGAGGTATGCGTACGGACTGTTCGCCATTGGCTAAATTAAAAAACTGATCTAAGCATTCCAAGAATCCCCATCCATTGGTGGATGTATTTTTTAGTCCCTTGTGTCGCCCAATTTGGTTCTGACATATTTTCTATGCTTCGTGCCAATTTCCAATATTAATCAATCCGAAATTACTTTTACGTCCACCCTTTAAAGGTTTGGGATAGTGTAATTTGTCAAAAATATATCAAAACTCGAAGTGATTGTTTGAGGTATATTAAGTAGAAATTGATAGATTTTATAGTAAAAAAATAATGAGAGTAAATACATTTTATAACATGTAAATTATAAAAATGAACAATTAATCCAACTTTTAAAGGTTTTTTTATTTTTTTACTATGTAACCTACTAAATTTATCAATCGGTTATTTACTTCTAAAATTTACCACTCAATTTACCACAAATAAACATTATTCTTTTTTGGCTATTGGAATTTATACCATCGAGGTTACTTTATTTGATCTTGAAGTGAATATATATGGAATTATCATTAGAAATCGTTCGTAAATTTATTAGATCTTGAAGTGCATATATATGACGCCAAGAAAGAAAAAAATAAAAGATCTAAGTTTGATTTGCCTAAAAAGCAATCTTTGGGTTGTTCTTTTTGTGAAAGAAGATGTAAAGTATATGTATAAAGATAGTTAAGAGAACTTTTAGTGCAAGTAGTGGTGTGTTTGGCAGCAACAAGTATAACCCCCTTAATGGTAGAGAAAAAGAACCTACCAAACCAGGAAACGTACCCCAAAAGAAGAAAATGGGGTTTACAATTTCTTGTTTGTTTTCCTTTTCCCTGATTTGGAAACTTTAATATGAAAACAATACTCTTTCATTCTCTCTTCATTTCCTTATATATATATTTCCTTATATATATATTTTTATCATCTCTCAAATCTTTTGTCTGACTCGAGGACACACTTACAAAATTCCTTGGTTGTATTGATCAACTTCATATCCACCTGCATTTCAGTCAAAAAATATATATCCACCTGCATGCCTAGGTTGCTACAATTTTGGCCAATATTACTATAGATATAAATCAACTAATTGATTAGAAAATATACTTCATATATATTGATTGGAAATGAAAGATGATATCAGTATATCTGAAAATGTGTTCTATATATGTATATTCTCTCTTTCCAAGAGAGTTTGGAAAGGAAGAGAGAAAAAAGTGCAAGGCAAAGACATTGATAAGGGATATTTACTTCATTTATACACTTTCATTTAGTTTCTATACATACTTGAGCTGAGCGCATCAGCATGGAATTAATCCAAGCATCAAAAGAAGATATATATTTGTTTTCTAAAATATTTTCAAGGTGCTATCTAGTTGTTCCTCTAATGTCCCAAGATTTAAATTGCAAGATTTGTGATATATTGTTACCACAATCTTAGAGCATAGTGGTTAACTATATTAAAGCATTAATTTATAAGAATATATGACATTTTCCAGCTCATAAATAATGTGTGCAGACATCAAAGATAAATAATTTGATTTAAAAACAATTGATTATATGTACGATTTACTAATATATATGATTATTATAAATACTTCATTTAAACAAATAATTTTATTTTTTAACAGTTCTATAACATTGTGCTGGTCAAATACATTATTGTAATGATAGTATCTACCTTTATACTCTTAAAACATAAGGGATCATCATCCATACGAGTGGGTAACAATTATTGTATAATATCTATACGTGTCAGTGATATATACAGAAAATAGTTGTATCATTTAAATAGAAAAGGTGCATGATATAAATGTAATTTATAAATTCGTCGTGTATATTTTTCTCTAATTAACAAATAACGATGCATTTTATATGTCTAATTCTTGGAAATCAAATACCAATGTAATTAAACATGCCAATAGGCAATTTCACATCAGATTGGCTTTTTGGCTTATATAAAGTTCCTGAAGAGAGCATCTAAAAAACACCCAACTGATTATTACCTAAAGTGTCCCTTTGGCATAAACCAGTAAGATTCTCTTCCTAATCTTGTTTTGTCTTAAGCTAATAACAATCAAGATTCTACTTATCTTTGTTTTCTGAGCGCAGAAACCCTAGAGAGGTATAGCTCTGGTGAATATGGGAAGAGGGAAGATTGTGATTCGAAGGATTGACAATTCAACGAGCAGGCAAGTCACCTTCTCGAAACGAAGAAAGGGTTTGATTAAAAAGGCGAAAGAGCTTGGAATTCTTTGCGATGCTGAAGTTGGAGTTGTTATCTTCTCTAGCACAGGAAAGCTTTACGAATTTGAAAATACCAGGTTTGACATTATTTACTTTTATGCCATGTTTTATAAATTCTTCTTTTTTGATTATTTTGATGAAGCAATTCAATGTTAATTATGCTTACAAACAATTGATACCTGTGCTTCTCCTAGTTTGGTGGATCACTTCATTGGTTATTGTGTTTCTATAGATAATTACTATATATCTGCATCACTATTAGCTAAGACTTCCTCTCTTCTTTAGGAAAAACATGTGACTAATTTCCATATCTGTGAAGATGCAAGTGGCAATTGTGCATAGGGTTTCCTAACAGTACTGCTGTGAATTTTGCATCCTTTAAATGAGAAACA
>CAODLS011515869.1:0-27798 GCA_948243855.1 Flueggea neowawraea
TTTTCAATTAATAAATTACTTTTAATCACCAAAAATAAAAATTCAAAATTTTACCCAAATTTATTTAAAATAATTATCCAAAAATAATTATTCAAAATAATTATCCACCAATAATTATTCAAAATAATTACTCCAAATATAATTATCCAAAAATATTTATAAAAATTATTCGGGGTATTACAGAAGTCAACCAGTTTAATGAAGGAATGGTATTGAGAAGCAGTCTATATTTCATTGATTTTCAGAATATTCAGTATATGATGAATATAGACTGATATTCGATATATAGTAAACGAAGGTTAACACAAGTTATATTAGAAAAATCACCTAGGGAAGAAAGTGATACGTGATTATTGATTTGGTAATAAATTCATTTGGTGATTTCATTTGATCTGTCATGACCCATAGTCGGGTCTGTGACCGGCGTACAAGGCAAACCGTCCATAGAGCCCAACCCAGCTCGCACAAGCCTCAGTGTACAGACAATCTACCCAACTTATCCAAATATTTATTGAAAACGTTTATAAATATAAAATGTTTATAAATGAAAGAAAACCATATATATATATATATATATATATATATATATATATATATATATATATAAGTCTATGTATATATATACAATATAGAAAAATATGGATGACAGTATAAAATCATCAGAGGTATCCCAAAATACAAAAATGAAGCCCAGTATCCCAACAGTAGCCCGATGTGGAGCTCTAACGACTGAACAAAAATAGAGTCTGAATGATGGGCACTCACTATAGAGAAGAAACGCCTCACTAGGATCGAGGTACGGGTCAGATGCTGAGCATCCAAAATGTCACCTGTAAAAAAGGTTTAACATAGACAACAGAAGAAAAAGGGGTAAGAATCTCAAGTGAGGAAACGACACTCCAGACCGCCTCAAACGTGCCTCACAAGACTGTTTTGAAAACCCTTTAAAAAAAATATCGCACCCATACATAGATACCAAATAGTATACACACTATGTATATAATACATTTTCTGAAATTTGTTTTACCAAAAATATTCGCATTTAGATCACACAACAAACATTCAGGCAATATATATGTGTGTGTGTGTGTGTGTGTGTGGATTCATAGCTGGACCAATATCAATATCCATAATAGTAGTGTAGACTCCGCCACTTGACTGCTCAATAAATGCATATATTTGGCCAGATATACGGTCACCCCATTACCCTGGTACCTAAGGCCTTGACAAAGCATTGGTATACCAAATGCTACGTACCCCATAGCTAGGTGTCCCCATATCAAAATGTTATATACATAGTATTGCACAACCAATCATGCATCATATTTTTCTTTATTCCATCCTATACAAAATACTCTTGTATATATATTTACCAATATATAATTTAGGTTTTCATAGCAAAACATTGGTTATTAATAATAACATAATCCCGATTATTAATTAGCCCAATAATTATTAGTCCATTTCATATCATATCCAGACATATGAAAATAACATACTCAATTTTGAAGACATAGCCTATGTGTCTGAAGCATCCATTGCATTCACCTGGTATCCAAAGCTGAGGACCCAATCAAACAACGCTAGTAGGTGGCTACTCGTGCTAGTAGAGGCACGATGTTGTAATAAATACAACACAAAAAACATCAAGATATAGTATAGTACTGTGACAGTACTGAATGTATGCATCCAATGCAAATGCCTTATAACCCTAGGCGGCGCCGGGAACTTATGCCAAAAATACTCAAACTTTCAATTCGATCCATAACCGATCGAACAATTACCTACATTGGCTGTAAACAGCCTCCTAAGCAAGGATCTAGCCTCAGATTCTATAAACAACCTCAAAATCATCAAGAATCTCAACCCTCAAATTCAGATTACTTGACCCATAGACACAAATCATCAAATCTCGACACTTAACTCAATATTCAATTATTTCTAACTCCAATCCATCATAATACATTGGAAACAAATCCAGATTTGATGAAAAATCCACCAAAATTCAGAACCCTAGCTTAGAGTAAACCCATTTCATTCAAACATGAATTCTCTTAGGACCGAAGCTAGAATTCCATGGTTAGAACCTTAACCAACGATAATCTATCCATACCTAACTTCTTTTACAACAGAAAAGGGAGATCTGAACGAAACCCCAATATTCGTTCAAAACCCTAGATGATGAGCAAATGTGACAAAATAAGGAAGAAAAGAAGAGATTCAAGGATGATTCTTACCTTAAGAATGGAAATGGAAGTATTGAGGAGTGATGGAAAGTGCAGAGAGTTGATGAGAGAGTAATTTTGGTGGTTGAGATGATTTATGACAGAATAGAGTAGTGGTTGGGTGTATTTATAGACCCTCGGAACTGAAACGTGGCATTTCACTTATGTCGCCCAGACCTAGCATATCTACGTGCATTATGGTCGGTTCTAAGCGCATTGAACAAGCAGCTGCGTGCGTAGACGAGGCTTCAGCGTACGCAGATGGAAGATCTGATGACTTTACACCATTAGATCTAAAATCAATGTGCGTTCTACCATGTGCTATGCACAAAGATCACTATGCTCGCTCACGGTTCAAGTCCGAATTACGTCCAACGTGTGCAGACGTCTCCAACGTACACAGACGTGCGTAAGCACATTCACGGTCTGATTCAAACATCGATCTACACGCGTTGAACCTATCCTAGCGCTCGTAGATGACCTTCAATGTGACTTGCAGACACAACACCACCTCCTAACATTATCGATCAAGGTTAACACCTCAAAACCCCAAATTTCCCTGAAGTCTATATGGAATACCATTGAATTCCGGTCAGAACGGATGGGATATTACATGATCACAATTGTAAGTACCAATAGTAAGGTAGTGAGATCATTGGTGACAATTATTGGTACAATCATTTCAGTGGTGGACAAATCTGTTTAAGGTTCAACATTTATGATAAGGGATATGTAACGAATAGTGTAAATATGAAGACAACATGAAGTTTACAAACAAGACTTGAGGAATTAAGTTGAATTCAATTATGATTACGTGAATTAATTTACTGGATCAATTTGATGGGACTTTGTGATTTGGACATATGATGGCTAATTTCTTTGGGTTGTTTATGCTATTTCGGTTAGTAGCATTTGGATATGTTGTATTTATTTGTAATCTCTATAGTTTGGGTTGGATATCCAATTGTGCTTTAGATCCAAATGACTTTGAAAAATAATGAGTGGCTTTGGGATTTGATATCATGTATCAGTAAATATGAGGGTAACGATTGGATATGATTTGAATGATAATGTTTGAGATCATTGCCTCAGTTGTTAGTTAAGAGCTAGCACTATCACCTCAGTTGTCTTGTACATTCTGGCATCTCCTATCTCACTCCTTAGGGAGTGTGCTCCCAATCCATTCCATGTTTAGGTGTCGCAGTCAGTTGCATCGATTTGTCCTTTGTTGGAGTGTCAATGAGAACTATGAATTGGTAAGTTAAGAGACTTTAGAATGAGAGGATCACGTAAGTGATTGACCTTTAGAGACCTTTCAATCAGTATCTTCTATCTCTACATTTGAATCTTTCAGTATCTTTTGTCCTTGCTTCCTGATTGGTTGCATTTCATGCATAATTTGTGTTGCATTTTATGTTTGTTTTGCATTATAAGTTGATGTTATTCGTGCGTTTTTATGTATTTTGGCTTCTTTGGTTATTTAGTTAGAATGTGGATGAAACGTAAGGAATTGGAGATATTTTTGGGTGTTTCAGCGTTGACTGCACTTTGGCATGACCATGTTGTAGAAGGCGCATTGACTGGGCTAACTTATTTTGCATTGGGCCGCGTGTTTTTACTATTGGGCCTCAGGATTTAAGCCTCTTGGGAGTGGCTGAAGGCTTCTTGTTTGACTTTTATTGCTGGAACAATAAACCATTACTATTATTATTATTATTGAGCTTTTGTATAATTAGATCATTAGGTTTTATGAGAGAAACATATAAAACCTTTTTTTTCTTCTCATTGGCGGTTGTTCATCATTCTAGAGGATATAACACATTCTTCACTCCTTTTGGCTTTCTCTCTTCATCATGTGTAACTAAACCACTTTATTGTAAAGGTACTTTCGAAGTTCAATCCATTAAGGTTGTGAAACTTTTGTTTTAACTATTATTAAGCAATTCAAGTATTTATCCAATTTTGTGCCTTAGTTCTTTTATTATTATTTTGATTGGTTGATTGACAAGGGCCTGTTGGTTGATTGATTGGGATAATATACTGTTATTTACAATTAATAGTGCATCACATTAGTCCTAATCTAGGTAACGAATAACCTGAATTTATGTGTTAGACATTGTTCATTGTTATGGAATTGAATAATCTAGTTTAAATGAATCATGACACTTCCAGTTTCATTGGCTAGGATAGAGATCTCTTTAATTCTTACTGCTACTATAGACTAAACCTTGTCAGGGTGTCTCGGTGGTTATCTAGTGTTTAGGAAAATAGTTTGTAGGGCATCCCAGGGCTATCGAGAAACTAAGATAAGATTGATTAATCGAGTGTGTCATCGTTAACTATAAATTTGTCTACTTGAATGCTTTATATTCATCTTTCATGTATGTGATCAACTAATTGGATTGAACGGAGAAGTACCTTACCTAGGCTTTTTTGATTATTGAATTCTTCTTGTTTTCATTGTTGCAATTTATTTCTTCACTTGCAAACTTTTATTTCTGTTGTTTTTTAAATTTCAGCTTCAATCATATTTTTGTCAGCTTCATTTTACTTTTTTGTTTTTGAAAATAAACAATTCCCCAATGGTCTATGTGGATCAACTTTGCTCACTATTTTACTCATATTTATTGTTCTCGAGTAGGTTAATATTATCTTGGTGGGTTTGACAGCCTATCACTTTTGCATACTTTGTATTCTCTCTGCATGTTTGCATATTTGGGATTGAATGATTTAGAGCGTCATTATAATTTTAGTTTGCTTCTCTGTGGATGATATGTTGAGGTTCTGGTTTCTGATATTGGGATATTAAAGTTTGATTTAATTGAGGAATTTAGGTTATATTGGTGTTTGGAGTATATCTGTAATTATTCTAATATGATTCGTGTGAAAATTCGAGGACTAATTTCTTTTAAGAGGGGAAGTATGTAACACCTCGCTTATTTCAATTTGGTCTTTAATTTATTGATGGTTAAAGTTTGTTTATTCACATCCTTAAAGTTTCGATTCAGACAATAGACGATGAATGTTTTGTAATGTTTTGGAGTCTCAAAAAAATAGAAAAGAAAGAAAGCATCCAAAAACGATGCGTTATATGGAGGACAAGTTTATTCACATCCTTGTTTCTTCTCTTTTCTTGATTTTCATGAATAATGATGTGGTTTGTTGGGTGTTGTATGGAGGACAAGTTTAAGGATAGTATTTGGAATTATTACTTGATTTTGATGGAATTGGTGATGGATTTTGATGTATTGTGATGGAATGAGGGTAGAAAAGGTGTGGGTTTTCTTTAGTTGTGTTGTGCATGTATTTTAGGTTAGGCTCCTTGTATGTCCGAATTTTGGGATGAATATTGGGTTGGATTGATGATGATTATGAGTTGGATTTTCATGGAATAAACATGGAATTGAATGGGTTTGTGTTTTATTTTGGAGATTGAAGAAGATTTTGTGAGGTTAGGGATTTTGTTAGAAGAATTAATTTGCGTTTTGATGATTTATTGATTAGTTCATGAAATTGATGAATATTTTTATTAAAAATTATGATTGGTTGATGATTTAAGTGATTCATAATGATGGGTGTCGGTTTGAACGAATATTGTCGCATTTTTGAATTAGATTTCTATCGCAAGGACTAAATTGCAATTTTTAAAAGTTTGAGGTTTAATTTGTAATTTTAGATTAATTGGAGGACTAATTTTAAATTTTGAAACATCTTAGCACTGATTTGTAAATTTTGAAAATTTTGGGGACTAATCTATAATTTGTCGAGGTTTAGGGGACTAAAG
Organism: Flueggea neowawraea; assembly: GCA_948243855.1. Lineage (NCBI taxonomy): Eukaryota > Viridiplantae > Streptophyta > Magnoliopsida > Malpighiales > Phyllanthaceae > Flueggea > Flueggea neowawraea. The sequence continues at coordinate 6,010 of CAODLS011515869.1, forward strand.
TTAAATTGGTAAAAGTTGAGGGACTAAATTGAAATTATTTGGGATTCCCGATTTTTGGCGAGAAAGTTAGATATTTGAACGCAATAGGATTTATGACATCTTCGGGGGTTGGGTTGTCATCTGCATTTCAAGCATTTTCGTATTTGCCATAGTGTCGTATTTCACTTTGATATGATCGGTCTGTTTTCAGTTCCATCTGATATTTGAGGTGATTAGCCATCCATCGGCAATGCAAGTTAGGATTATTTGGCTTGGTGTACTAGTGAATGGGATGCCATCTCCAGAGACATAGGATGTGTCTTTCTAAAATTATATGTTTTTGTTGTGCTCAGACTTTGCCATGTAATTCGGACTAAGTAACGGTTTGGTAATCATAAAATCTGACTTGTGTGAAACTTTGTAATAAGAAAATCTATTTTGAAATATTTAATATATTCTCTACCATTAATAGAATGTTTGAACTAGGGTGTATTTTTTTGAAATAATTTTCTATTGCATGCCGTATGTGACATATGTGTATATATCTATACTTAGTAGGTTAAGATATGTACGGTAAATATTCACCCATTCGTATGCTTGGTTGTATGCCCGTCCGTTAAATATATGTCTGTTATAATTTTTTTGATAATAAATGAGTACTCTGAATACTATATTATATGTTATGATATGCTAATCTATTTAACTATAATATATTTATTTTATGATTCCAATCAGTATTCATTTTTTGTCTATTTTGTATGATTGACTATTAATAATTTATCCATATGTTCTATTTGACTCAGGACACCGTAACTACAGGAAAATGTAGTCTTTAGTATACTAATGCTCCATGAATGCCTAGTTACCAGGATAGGTGGTAACTTATGTGTTCGGCCAGACATAAGATCAGGTGGCAGTGGTCCACATCTTAGGTCCCAGTAGTCCACATTTCTGAATTTGTTCGCTTCTGGTGGCAATAGTCCACATAAGACTTTGTATCCATTTGACATCTAATTCTGTTTCTAATTTTTGTCCCTTACTTGATTATTCTGATATCATATGATTAATGTTGGGATATAATAAATTTAAAAAGTATGCATTATTGGTCATTCCCCCGTATTACATTACACTGTGGTCTGGCGAGGTATATTTGTTAGAGCACGTAGACTACAATGCTCATGGATATACTTTTTGTTTAGTTCTATTTATTTCAGCTTTGAGACCTTTAGGGTGACAGAGTACAGTTTAAACCCTTAAACCTGTAAGCTATTAGTCCTTTTGAGCCCAGTATAGTTTAAGCTCTTAAGGTTGCTAGTATATTTCTGATCTGATCTCGCCAGTGTAGTTCCAATATAATACAGGTGTATAATAAATGATTATCAAGTATTTTTAGTTCTGTTATTGATAGTCAGATAGATAATGTACGTAATTCTATATAATATGTATAATATGAATCTATATGAATGCATATAGTACACTTTGTCTGTCTTCTGATATATTAATTATTATATCTGTGAAAAATGTTTTAGAAGTGGATTTTGAACATTATACTAGCACGTATATGTGTGTATACTAATATTATTTGATTATATATGCGCATATGGTATTTTCAAAAATGTTTTCAAAATAGTTTATGTGAGTACTAGAGGCGCTCTAGAGTATTATTCCTCATTTAGTTTTACTCACCCTCTTCCTTAACATTTCAGGTTATTCAACGTTTGATTCATTAGATCATTGGCGCTCAATGAGGAATCCAGTTTAGCAATGAGTGCTTTTTTTTTCGGGCCCTAGTATGTCAGCTTAGTAGATGCTTCACATCGGGTTACTTATGGGTCTATGATTGTATATGAATATTTTGATTAATTAGATTTACTTATAAGTATCTTCTTAATAATTTTACTTATGTTTTATTCTCTCGGTAGTTTTATCATTGAAATTTTTTTTATAAAATGAAATCTTTTATTTATTGTTTGCTGAATAGTAGTTTGGTATAAGAATTTGGGTAGATGTTTTGATTGTCCATGGCTTGTATGAGATGGACCAGGTCTCTGGTTCGGTTTCCTTTGTACACGGTCATGGTACGATCTCGGGTCGTGACATATACAAAAGATCTTCAAAGGTGTACACATCATCAGCTTTGTATGTCTATCATCGCTAACACTATATCGATCTCTGCCACCACCATCACTAAAACAAACTCCGGTGCCAAAACCAATTCAATTAATATTTTTAGTTTTTTTCTATAAAAAAATAGAACGCAGTGGCTAGGGTTTGGGAAACCCTAGCTATCGCTGCATCTCCGTTGCCACTTCTACTCCGTCCAATCTTCACACTTCGTTGCCACACTTACTTCGTCCAATCCTTCCACCTTATTGCATGCACGTCGTTCACAATAAAGGCTAGGGAGACAAGATGAAGCACTGTTTGCAACAGAGGAGAGAGAGTCGAGATGAGGCACCATTCGCAAAAGCGGAGAGAAAGAAGATGCGAGACGTCGTTCACAACAATGATGCCAAACTAGTTCAATCAAGCTGAGATAAATGTTGTTCGTAGCACCACCATTTCACATCCACGATGCTGGGACGAGATAGAGCTCGATTTTAGGTCGTGTCAAGCTTGAGCGATGATGGAGACGACATAGGTTCAATGCGAGGAGCTCTTCGATTCCAAACCTCAGCTTGAGCTTAAGCATAATGGCTGCTAGGATTTGGTGAGGAGAGAGAAAAAGAGAGAAGAAGGAGAGGTCTCTAGGGTTTGGCAAAGAGAGGGAGGAAGAATGCAGAAGGACAGAGTAATTAAGGTTTGACGGAGAGAGGAAAGGGTGAAAAAAATAAAAAGATAGATGAGAGAGGAGAGGGTAGAAGGTAGAGAGAAAGAGATAGACAAGAGAGGAGAGATTAAAGGAGATAGACACAGGCAATAAATTTGGGCTAACATGGGATTTTGACCTTATATATTAAATGGAGATGGCATTTTTGAGATTCAGTTTCAAAATTGTCGTATTTACGAAAAAATGTTTGAGTGTGTTTCCATTTGTAAAATTTAAAAGCATGTGGGACTATTTGTCAAATTTAGTATTTTAATTATGGCAAATCACATAATCAACTCTAATATTATGGTATGGGCTTGAGTTTCAGAATTTCTAAAATTGCACAATTCAAACATTAAATTCCAAGACCCCCCTTGAAACTCAATACCAAAAATGCCATTCCTTTTGCATATATAACAAAAATCTCGTAAAAATCTCTTCTTCCTCTTTCTATCTCTTCTATCTCTCGTCTTTCTCTCTCCTCGCATATTTCCTCTTTCTCTCCTCCTGTCTCTCTACTCACTTCCTCTACTTACAACAACCATTGCCACCGCCACATACTTTTTCTCCTCCACCATTAGACATCTCAGCGTCACTAGCAGTTCAGAGAGAAATAGATCGAGCCATTATCGCCTATCTCACCTTTGAACGCAACTCAACCAGAGTAAATGAAAAATTGTTTGGGCCAAATCACAAAAAATAGTAAAACATATTTGGAAGTTGTGAGTGTCGGTGTGTCCACAGAAAATCGAGCCAAATCATGATGGAAATCGAGCTCCTACTGATTCATCACATGACCAAGTCGTGACAAAAATCAAAATCGAACAATTTTTACATTGTGACAAAGTTGCAAGGAAGCCGACAACGTGTTCAATGATGTGAGGAAATTAATAACTACAACCAAACAATGTTCTGTTGTGAGGAAATTATAAAATTGATATTTTAGTCCCTATAATTTCGATGAATAAATAATTTTTTCCCTAAAGTTTTTAGAATTGCTCAATTTAATACTGAAAACCATAAATTTAGTTTTAACAAAAAAGGTTTTAAAGGTTGTACAGCTATGTACACCAAAAGATTGATGTACACTCAGGCAGGCTAGTGTACACCCATGTACACTAGTAAATCAACTTAATAAAAAAATACAAATTCTTTTTACACTTCTGTATACCAATATACACATGTGGACACTTGTGCACATGTGTATAATCAAACTGAAATTCAAAAGAAATAATTATTTGTACACCTATGTATACCATTAAACACTTCTGTACACTTTTTGAAAATTTTAGTTTTTTTTGTTTCAAAAAAAAATCAATTTCTCACAAAAATTCAATTTCATGTGAAAATACCTCAATTTCTTGTGAATTTTTTAAAAAATAGTATTTTTAATACTTGTGTTAATATTTTGTGGCATTTTAGTATTTGAGAACTATTTGAAAACTAGTCTAGACATTTTTCAAATTTGGCATTTTAATTAGCAACAAAAGTGTGATTTTTCCCAAAATTAATGTTGGGCGGGCTATTAAGGTCCATCAATTAAAAAGAAATATGGAGAATTAGCCTTTTATACTAAAATGAAATATGGATTTTGAAAAATGTCTTTTAAAAATAACAATTTTAAAAAATGTCAGAAAACAAAAACTCATTTGAAAAATTCTACATTCATGAGAAATCACAATATGTTTGCGATTTTTTCACTGAAAAATGAATTTCAGTAAAAAAATTATATAATTTCTCAGGAAGTCTCCAAAGGTCTCCAAAAAAAGGTCTCCAAAGGTCTTCAAAAGTGAGTTTTCAATTTTTTTATAATAAATTTAGTTTAATTCAAAAATTTTCCAAAACTCTCCAAATGTGTTCAGATCTTACATTTTTTTATAAGAAATTTAATTCAACAAATTTTTTGAGTAATATTTTTTTAATTAAGCACAATTATTTATATATTTATGAATTTTAATTTATTTAATGATAATTGATTTGGAGCTCAAAAGTCTCCAAATATCTACGAAAGTCTCCATAGGTCTTTGAAGGTCTCCAAATATAATCACTCCTGCACAAAATCAATCAAGCTCAACGAAAATCAACCATACTCAACAAAATCAACCTACACAAATATTTAAAAGTGTTTTCTTCATATTTCTTTCAACCTTGCATTTTTTTAAAAAAAGTGTACAAGAAAAAAAAAAACTTTAAAAGAACTAACTGCAAAAAAATTTTAAAACTCGGGCACATTTATGTAATTTGTTAAAAATTGAAAGGCAGTAGCTGGGGTTCCAAACCCTAGCCGCCACCTCACAACACCACCCCCGAAAGCTTGTCCCCATTGCCACAAACCTCTCCCATCCACTCACTCTCTTGATCGTCCTCTCCATCGCCTCACCACCCCATCGTGTCACCGTTCACAACGCGGAGCAAGAACGACGAGAGCAGAGGAAACCGAAGGGGCGAACCGAGAAATAAGAGAGCGAAGAAAACATGAGAGACGCGGCAAAAAAAGAAAATGGAGTGAGCTAGAGCTTTTTGAGAGAGAACGACAATGAAGACTGCGTCGGGAAGGACATAGATGATAGAGCTAGGGCTTTCTGAGAGAGAGGGAAGAGAAAACTGAGAGAGTGGAGAGGAGAGAAAGGGGAATATAGATGACAAAGAAAGAGAAACGATGGAGGAGGAGGATGGGAGGGTGGCGGACAGAAGAGCTAGGGTTTGGGAATAAGAGAGAGAGGAGAGAAACGGGTGTGAGAGAGGGGAGATGAGAGAGAAAAAAATTGGTTAAATGAGATGAAAATTTGGATTTTTATTTGATTGGATATGTCATTTTTAAGAAATAAATTTTAAAAATGGCATATAGTTAAACTAAACTTAAAAATGTGTTATTCTACTCATTATTAAACTAATGATTCTTTTTATCAAAATCTAAATTTCATTTGAGACATGTAGCATAATTAACTCCATTATTTATTCAAATCAAAATATGGCGCTTAGTTTCTTATATTTATGCATGACATGAATCATGGTGACACTATATATAGACTTCTTATTGTTGTTTTTCTTTTCTTTTACTTTTCCATTATTCCAATTGTTTATTATATTTTAGATATTTGTAGTTGAGATTAGTACCAAATTGATTGTTAGCCATTGTTAATAATTGGAAGTTGAGTTTATTTAACCTAATGTTGCATGTTAGTTAGCATACAAAGCCATAATTAATTGGAGGGCATCTTGTGAACCGTTGAATATTTGGACGATGCAGATCATAATAAAAACATAACTTAAATTTATAATAATCAAATCAAAACGCAGACATGATTAAGATAGCTTGTCTCTATTGAAAAAGACACGGACACTTTAAAATAATAAGAAAAAAAATTCCAATAGTAACTGTACAGTTTAGAAAATTTAGGCAATTAAAATACAAAAGCACCTCAATATGTATAAAAATATATCAATCCTTTTATAAAGTCTTCTCAGCCTTTTTGGTACATAATTCATAAAATACGGGTAAATAATTAATAAAACTTATATTTTGAAGCTTGATCGCTATTTACGCATAATATTATCCGTTGATGACATCTCAAACTTGCTTGCTATATGATCGAACGGTTCAAACCTCTCGGATATGAAGAATTTTTGAATTCCTTTTAATGTTCTCGAAATCTCAACTTCTGCTGTGAAAATCGCTTTGACTGGTCTGTGATCAGATAACATTGATTCACCTCTAGTATATAAAAGTTGCTTTAATCTTGTTCCATACCATATAATCCGATCGCACCTGGAACCAGCAAGGAAAAAAAATATTATTTAAAGAAATTTATTGTACACTAAGTTTAATATTTTTGAAATTTTAGAACAATTGAACTTGTAATTCAAATAATTTAACTAATTACCATGCTGGGGCACGCCATTTTTCGCCTTTTCTCCCTTCAACACATCCGTAATATATTTTTGAGTTCGGGTAATATTTATAAGTAGGAGCAAATTTGATTAATCCTTCATTCCAACCCTCAAATACTTGGCCACTCATGAGCTCCATCCTTAGCTTCAGTATTTCAATGGAAACACATAAGTTCAATCTTTAGATAAAATACAAGTAACATAATTCAATAAATTAATTATTTTCAATATATATATACACACACCTGGTCGTTCTCTAGCAAAGTGTTCCATTCTTTCTCTTCCACAAGTAAGCGGGTTCTTGCTTCTAGTAGTGAAATTCTATAGTTCAGATCTCCCAGAAAAATTACTCGACTGCACCAGATCAGAAAAAATTAGCTGACATGCTAAGATATTTATGCTATTTTTTATGTTAATTAATTGGTAGATATGTTAATTAATTGGTAGATTTGTAGACTAAAAGTAAAGTTTAACTTTTTAAACAAGTCAACTTTTTATTAAAAAAAAAAATTAAAATTGTTTACCATACCAGGTAGTTTAGCCAACTACTACTTCGCAGACCCACCTCCTTCTTTTAAATCATCCAACAACTACCAAATTTTCTAATTCCCTATAATGTGTAACCAAGTTCTTTCACATAATAATTATAAAATGCTTTGGCGGTTTTAAGCTCATAATGACAAATATTAAAGTTTCGAAACAACCAATAATTTGTGTTTAATTTAGTACTTAGATTATTGTAATAATGTGTATCGATGTCGTATACCCTTGGTTGATAGTGAAAAATTAAGTATTTTAATAAATATTGATAAAAAAACAAAGAGTATTATTAACATAATAACGAAATAATTTTGGACGGATTCAACAACTATGATTTACTCTATATTTCATACTCGTGATCTAAAATCTTTCTTGGTAAATCAAGAGAAGGGCCTCTAGGAAAGGTTGTTCGAGACAAAATTTCGGCAACATCGGCGTTTCTATATTTTTCATCCCCTTCTCTGCCTCCTGAAGCTAGATGACTGCATGCAAAGCAGAAGCTTGTTTCATGTAACCGAAATCTAACAGACACAGAACCCTGCAAGTCAAAAGTATTATACATGTAGAGGGCAACAAACAGAAGATTTAAAAGATAATTATTGCAAAAACATGTGAATTTTTTCCATATTATAACACGTTCAAATGATGTAAGTCAGCACAAATCAGTCAAAGAAAAACATTATCAGATGGAAAAATATGTGTCTTCACTCGAAATAAATTTTCTTATCTCAATTATATGCGGACTACAAAACTATCCTCACTTTCAGGGGTTTTGAAAAATTGAGAGAGATAGTTTGGTAAATTGTGTTACTTCAGAAAAAACTTGTCTCAATTGAAGATACTAAGTATTACTCTGTTTGAAAATATAGATGAGGAGATAATAAATGATTATTAACATGATCTGATAATTCATATTTCAAAAAACCAAAACCAAAACATGTGAAACGTGTTATTTGTACATGATAAATGAAAAGTGACAAAAGAATCAAATTTCTTTAATTAGCACCATTACATGTAAAATCAATTGCATGTTCGTGTGATCTCAGCATTATGTGTACATGTAAAACCAACATCTATATTGATTTTATTTGATCGATATATTGATTAAATAAATGGAAATGAAAACTGTGTACGTAAATACCTTGTTTCCCAAGCAACCCATGATGCCACAGCCAATACAAGAAACACTAGGGTCTCGGATATAAGGACGAAGCTCGCTTCGGATCCAAACTGATATGAAAATTCCGACCATTTGCTTGCTGATGATGCAACGGAAATCTTGATCAGGGATGCTAATTTGGTTTGCCATCTCGAGATCTTTAATGACACTGAGGCTTTGCTTTTTCCCTGGTTTATGGTTATGTTCTTTTTCATGCTTGACAACCTTCTGGTTTAACGTTGCTCTTATCAAAGAATTCCATTTTGAGGAAATTTTACTATTTTCGGATCCTAAAACATTTGATGGTTTCAGAGGAACAATTTCTTGAAACCTGCAACAAGGGGGAAAAAGATCAATTATTTCATTACTTAAAGTATGCACCCAAACTCTTGATCAATTTTTTCCCTTGTAAAGAATAAAGATAATTCAAGAAAAAAAAAGTTTTTAATTGCTTTCACTCTATAATACATCATATAATACCCAAGAACGTAGATGTCACAAATATTTTTGGTTGTGTCCAGCCAATCCTCCATGTCCAAATCTTCATTTGGTCCAACTCCTCCAACATTCCAAGTACTAACTAAGACCCTTCGAAAATAACGGAAAAAAAAAAAGACATGAGAGGCATGTCAAATTTAGATATGAATAAATGAACTAATTAGATTCACTACCATTTTTACTTTAAATGTTTATTCTTTTGGTACTGGAAGCTTAATTGAAGAAGTAAGGCATACTTGTAATTTTGAGTATCTTTGTGATGATTGAAGATGGCACTATCAGCACTGGAAGAAGGTTGACGTAATCTTTGAATATCAAGCAATGATTCTTCTGTATTATTGCTTGGAAAATCTGCAACAAAATTATTGCTTCCTATTCTCTTTCTCAGGATCTTGTTAGCCACCAATCTTGGCCACATAACCTACATACATATCAAATAAAACAAAAAAGCACAACAAAATACACAGACAAGTTCTCTTTAGCTAGCATTCAATTAATAACTTCATAATAACAGAAGTACTAATGAATTCAAGCTTGGAGAGAATGAAGGTCTCACTTCTCCTTGGTTTCCCGGCATGGTTACATAAAAACTGACCCAAAGAGAGAAAGGGCTTCAAAGGGTATGATAAAGAAGATAAAATGAAATGGCATTGGAAAGAAGAGACCCCAGCAATAGCGAGAGATAATGGACAAAGAAGATAAAAATAAATAGGTCATGCTGATAATGAACAATAGAGAGAAGAGACTCCTGCAACTTGGCAGGGAAAGAAGAGAAATTACTCTGACGTATAAGATGATCCAGTATTTCCTTTTTAGGCCAAGTTGCCTTTAAATAACTTTCATTACATAATAAACAACCACAGAATTTGAGACAGAAAACATTGGTCTATTTGCAGGGACAGAATTAAATTTTTATGTTATGTTGGGTTGATTTTGATTGGATTATATTTTAAATGTTTCTTTTAACATCTTATGACAAGTGGGTTAGGGTGGTCCATAGCCAAAAAAAAAAGAGTAGAGTTCATGAAATAAGTTTCGTGCTGTTGCTGACATGGCAATTAGATACATTGTAAGTCGAGGATCGATGGGAAATCTTGTATTCTAATGAAAACTTCTCGGGTTATTTTTGCCCAAATACTTTGTGCTGGCTATATCAGAAACATCAATTTCATGATCATTTATGGGCATGCATTTGGGTTTTCTGGCCAATAGGATACAAGACATCTGAATATGACAGAGGATTGCATAGCATTAACTTTTTTTAAGGGGTAATTTTTGAAGAGGCACCTTCTTCTAATTAATTTTCTTTCTCTGTCTCAATCTTTCTACCTATTTTAAGTCAAGTGTATATAATTCCTTTTTTTTTTCTAACGAAGGAATGTGTATGTCTGTTGAACTTTTCTCCAAAACTCCTCCGATTAAATCGTCGTTAAAACAAGTACGTGCCAGGAACTATCTTTCCATTCCCTCTTGCACAAAACCATCATCTCTCACAACACTGTCATCATCTTACTGTCAGAGAAATCATAATATAATATATATAAGTTAGCAGTGGCGAATCCAAGTGGGGTCCGCCGACTCCACCTACAGTGGAGATACCCTTACACCACTCTCATCCGTCCCCCATAAACGTTAGATCCGCCACTCCCTACCCTACAATTTTTCTTCGACACGGCCGGCTGCAGAAGGGTGGACGGAGGTTGAACAACAAGGTGAAAAACGAAGGGTGGACTTTGGCCCAACTGATGTGGTTCCAATTTTGGACCAACATGGAAATATGACCCATTTCTTGGAAATTACAAGTCTGCAAGTGCTTTTGAAACTTTGACTGAAGTATTTTCTCTCAAATATTACAAATTTGTGACCTTATTTTTGACCTAGTTTGACCGTAGTCATCCACCTCCCCACACTTATTTTTCTCTTGAACTATGCCTCACAATTCATAGCAGCCATAATTTGGACGTTTTAAAGCTTTGCACACACCGCCTTCCCCAGCCTTCTTCTAGCCGTTGCCTTTGTTCCTTTGGTCAGCGTCGCCCCAAGTCTTCCTAGTTCTGGATCCACCACTGTGAGTTGGTATTATTGAATCAACTAATGAGGAGTACAATAAGTTGCAACTTATATATTTTGCGGACAAGGGCACACCTGCCACACGCATGCACACGAAGAAAAGACTTGGGATTCAAGTTACTTTTACATGGCTAAACTAGGGCACAAACCAATGGCAGAAAAGACTTAAACATTTATAGCAACTAGAACACTAATAGGAAAGAACCAAAAAGACTTGGGATTCAAGTTACTTTCTAACACCACATGTCAAGCTAATGGTGGGAGTGAAGAAACGAAGCTGAAGCTTGGGACGATGCTAAAAAAAGAGTTGATGTGGTAGTGCCTTCATAAACATGTCACCAATTTGCTCAAAACTTGGAATATACTGCATTTGAATATGCCCTTGCTGAATGGGATCACACAAAAGTGAAAATCAAGCTCAATGTGTTTTGTTCTAACATGAAAAACAAGATTTTGAGTGAGATGGATCACACTCAAGTTGTAGCACCACAAGATTGATGGAGTTTGTAAATTGAGCCGATTACCTCACTGCAGATTTTGCAACCATAAAATTTCACTTGTTGCATTAGCTTAGTGTTCGATACTCCCTTTTAGTTAAGGAATGAGAGATAGTATGTTGCTTCTTAAAGTTCCAGGAAATCAAAATTGACCTACGATAAATCACAAAGCCAAAGGTAGATTGCCTATCATTAGGATATCCTACCCAATCACTCTCAAAGTAGCAGTGGACCTGCACATTACTATCTTTCGTTGAGTGAAGCCCTATAGAAGTTGTGGCTTTGAGATAACGTGGCAACGCTTCACATCTAATTTCTAGTTATCAGCATTTGGCTCATGCATTTATTGATATATATTATTAATAAGAAACTGAATATGAGGTCGAGTTAAAGTAACATATTACAATGCCCTAATAGTGCGACGATAGAAAGTCAGATCTTCAAATAGTGGCAGAAAGTATTTTGCCAGCGGTGGAGAAGAGAGCATAAAATGTTACAAAATATCGCAGGATGTCATATTAAGTTAAGCCAAAAGATCTTGAACATAATTATGTTGAGATAGAATAAGATAATCATTAGTATGAGTAACTTGAATGCCCAGGAGATATTACAAGTTACCCAAATCATGAATTGGAAACGCACGAAGCAACTAATCATAAAAACAAGTAAGATGTGTAGAACTGTCGCCAATGGCGATAATATCGTCGACATAAATAAGAACGTAGAGCACAATTCCATCTTTCTTATAGACGACGAGATAATGATCGGCCTGAGAAGCAATTAAACTAAGAAGAAGTAGATGCTTCATAAGTTTATGGTGCCATGCAAATGGCACGTGTTTAGACCATACAATGATTTTTGAAGTAGACTGACATGATCTGAATAGTCAGGACTGAAAGTTTTAGTATAATCAGCATCATCTTATTTTGTAAGTCTCTTGGCTACTAAACGACCCTTATAACTTTTGATAGACTCATCCTAATTCCTTTTGGATTTGATAAACCCATTTCTTACCAACAATATTAGTATGTGGTGGATGAGGACAAGACTTCATGTACGATTTTTATGCAAGAACTTAGATTTCAGTTTCCATGGCTTGGACCTATAGTTTATATTTTTGAGCTTGGTTGAAGGCGGAAGGTTCATGGTCAAAAAAGTCATAGGTATAAGGAAATTTGGTTGTGTGAGCGTGGAAATGTTGCGTTGTTCAAGGACGAAGGGTCATGGGATGAGTTCGATCAAATTGAGAAGTAGAAAGAGGATTAGAGGAAAGATAATTAGGGATGGAGTAGTTTATACTGTATTTGGTGAGGTCAAGTATTAGATTTAGTTTAGGTGGAGACGAATTAGGGTTGGATTTTGTGTCAGCAAGTGAAGTGTTAGTGTTGGAATATGTTTCTGCAGGAGAAGACGTGACAAAATTAGAGTGTGATTATTTGAGTAAAGTATGTGAACTAGGGTTAGCATTAGTATTAGGGTTAATGTAAGATGAAGTAGGATAAGAAATAATAGAAGATTCAGAATTGGAAGATGACAATACTCGAGGCTCAAAATAGGAGTGAGATTGCTGAGTGGAGACGGGAACCCGCGCTGCTAAAGTAGGTTGTGAGTGAATTGTCTTGAATATTAAGCCAATTAAAAGGAGAGCCTTAAGAAGATTGTGGGACATTGGTTTCTTGTTGAAACAAAAAATTCACAAGAGTGGAATTTAACATGTCTAACAACGAAGACTCTTCTAGAAGTAAGATCAAGATAAAGAAACCCTGCATGAGAAGGATTGAGACCAATATAGATACACAAAGTCATACCAAAAACTAAACTTGTGATGTTGATAGGGACACAGAAATGGAAAAATGCAACACCCAAAGGGAAATCGGCCTAATAGATTTGGGTTCCTACTGAATATGTTCGACAAAAGTTTGATTCATATGGAAATTCATGCTATTATTGGATGGTTGATAAAATTTGGAATGAGTTAAGTTACATAAAATGCAAATCCAATCTTGCTCACACAATATACACTTAGTTTTGTTATTGTGCATGCAACAACTGATTACGCACATAGACCCCTGTGCAAAGTTGAAGAAAAACAAGGCAAAAATAAGGAAAAGTTCCAAGGGATAGTTGCACATGTAAGTAGCAATTTACAAATGAAAATCAAAGGTTGCACATGCAATTACAAAGTTAAAAGTGACTATAATATACAGAAGCTACTAGCTTTGAAAGTTAGTTAAAATTGCGCACGTAATGGTGGAGGTTGCGAGCTCAAGTTTATTGGTTGCATACGTAAGCATCTTGTTACAGATGCAATTGTGATAAGGAAGAACCAAAAAAGGGTACTAGAAGCTTAGGGAAAATTGAGATGAATTAATTGTGCACACAAGTCATTGCCTTGTACAAAATTGTAGTCATACAAGTCACATCCTTATAGAAGCAAGTAAAATGAAGTATAAAGGAGTAAACTTTGTTCACTTCTAAGTTAAAGAAGAAAAGGCATACCTGTGCAAGCAGATAAAGACAAGAATGGCGACAATAATTTCTGACATATTCCATTTGAATTTGAGCGCAATGTAATATTCAAATATCCAACGGTTACTTGGAGTCAACTTACGCATGCAAGTGATGAACATATGCACGCAAGAATTGGGCATAATAGTTGAGGCTTCTCTAAATTCAAAAACGTTTATAATTATGCACACATTTTTATTTTTAAGCACACAATTATTAGGGAAGTTTCATAGTTGCACACACAAGTGATGTTACACTTGCAACTATGAAGAAGAGCCTTCAACTTAAGCATGCAAGTGAAGCATTGCATGTGCAAGTTTTCTTACATAATGTGCTTTTTATGGAGAATAGCTCGTGTCACAAAGACTCTTTTTGGATGCACATTGACTTTATCTTAAAGAGAGACTATAAATAAACCCCAGAGTCTTTTGTGAATAGAGTGAAGCTTTTCATTAAGAGTTTGTAGCCCCATTTGGCACTCATTTTGCTCATTTATTGCTCATTTTGTTGTTTCACCTTCCTATCTTTCTTTATTTGCAATCATTTTGGGATTGGTATGTGACTTGTGCAGGGACTTTATTTGACATTTGGGATTCTCTTGTGAAAGCATTTAATTACTCATGACACTTTACTAAAAGATTGCAACTCTTGATAACTTGAGGCAAGGTACGAGAATTAGGATGTCCCAAATGAGCATATCAATCATTATATTCAGGAATATTATCCTTCAATACTTGCTTTGGAGCTTGTAATATGTGCATCCCATCTCTACTCAGGCAACACATAATGACTTGATCCCTAACAACAAAATGTGAAGGCCAAAATTCAAAGAAATAGTTATTATCAGAAGAGAAATCTTGTATAGAAAGAAGATATTTGACAATGCTAGGTACATGAAGAGTATTTTTTTATGGTAAAAGGACGTCAAGGAAAGGATATGGAAGCTGACCACTTTGAGAAAAATTGATGTTGCACCAACGTGAGAAAAATTGAGGCCCCATCCCATTACCTATATGAAGATGGTCTGAACTAGTGTAAGGACAAACAACATATATTATCGGTACATCGAATGTAGTATGATAAATGGCATCGGTATTAGGGTTCCAATAGACAAACTATTCAATAAGAACTGGTGCAGTTGCATGCTATAAGTACTGAAATTAGCCTATCGAACAAGTTTGAGACTGGTGAAGGAAGGAGCATATATGTGTCGACACCGATATATAGTGTGATTGTTGAGACAACAAATTTAACAAGGTGCTGAACGAAATTGAGACAGAGGAAAAAAGTGTGGAGCACTCCCTCCAAAACACAATTGTAACTGTAGAGTAAACTAAGGAAGTAAATTCTGATGAGACACCAAACTATAAGGCATATTTGTCTTGGTAGCAATATTCATGGGTGGTGGTTCTTGAAAACTTTTAAGAAAAATTTTGTGAGCAGCCGACTGGCCAAGCAATACTCAGAATGATGCTGGATCTAGCTGAAGATTTAATGTAGTAATGATCGAATGATATTCACTGCCAATGTTTTTGTGAATAATTACATCACATTATGCGCTTGAAAATTTCCATCCTGCTCCCTCAAGTTCATCAGGTAAAGCTTTGGCCTTCTTGAGATTTTCTGACATCGAAAGATCAGGGTTTTTCAATTTTTTTAGTTCAATATGGATCTGCAGTTGTTGATTCTAAGAATTAGTCCTAGACACCCTAGCCACGACATGCCAACTTCATATGTTGACTTGATTTTAGTGATATATGTGTAAATTTCTTTTATGAAAGACGACAATGCTCAAGTCATCAACATCTAATCATTCTTAAACTATTTTGCATAATGGGGATTTGCCTTGGGTGGCTGATTAGAGGAAGACACCACAGTCTTAGCTGGTGTTGGTTTTGTTCAATCAATATAACGCTAAAGATTTCGATAGGTCAACAATGGAAGAAATTGATTCTTCCGTGCCAAGTAATTTGTGGTTGATAATTTAATTAAGAAAAGTAATATGTTACGGCAATGTTTTGGGTAGGAAGACTCATGGTATCTGCTCTGATACCATGTTAGAGAAATGACAATGAAATGAGTTGATGTTATTGAATCAACTTAAAAAGAATAAAATAAGTTATAACTTGTATATGTTGCAGACTAGGGAACACCACGCACTCATACGATGTACTCTAGGTCAACGGCAAAACTATAGTTACAAAACCAATTAGACAAAAGAAATAAATAGCTACAGTAACTAGAACATTAAAAGGAAAGAAGCACAAATGACTTGGGATTTAAGTTACCGTCGAACGCTTACCATCAACTCAATAAGATTAGTCCAAAATGCAACTCCCACACATTCGGTCCAACACCACCTTTTGCACCTCTAAATTAAAAATAATTCTAGTACTACTAGATCTATTGGAATCCAAGACATACATACATGCAGTGGCAACCAAATTTTTGTCTACGGATTCCACCAGGATCCATTCAACGCAATGAAACCGATTAAAGAAAAAACATGTTTACCTTGTTAACTTGCAACACAGAACGTGAGTAAGCTGTTGAGGTTAATTCCCAAACTCTGTGAATCGCGAACGTCCTCTATTGATATCCATACGAACGAACTACTTAGTGAGATTGGTGTGCTAGCACCTATTTGGAGAACACTTTCTCAAACCCTAAAAGTTACTCTCTCGATTTTAGTGGCTCTTCGAAAAACGTTTGTACTATCTTTGGACTTAGTATCTCTATTTATAATAGCAGTAAAGTCCAAACGAACCATTTAACCTTAGTCCCGTTTAATAGGATAAAATCTGTATTAATTTTATAACAATTTTAAAACTAATTCGCCTTATTTAATCTTATGTGCCAATTAAATTACAACTAATTTAATGAGATGCACATACAATTAATGGGCCAAAGAGAGTGCTTATTTATATCCCATTATAGCTCACGCTAGTGTGTGCCCATGTAGATTCGCTCAATATTGACTGTAGGCCCAAATCAAACTTTAAGCCCACAAGTCATAAGCGGCATCTAGCAAGACATTACGACCACCCAAATTGAACGAATTTGATGACTCGACAAAACCTAAGCCACAGTATGATATTTAGTCATTTTTTCATGTGATATCTCGATTAAACATAAAGCATGTATCACATCATCTTTGTATAGCTTAATCAAATATTTCTTGATAACCAAGTAGATTGACCAAGACAAAAGATGTTGATAGCCCCTATCAATATTATTCGAGCACAGCCATGCATTTCAATAGTCTTACTTGTCAAATGACCAAGAGATATCTCACTTAAATAAGAGCGAGACAAATGCCTTCACGGTCGTTCACATTCCTCCACGTGATTTACCATATGTCCAATTATAGCTTGTATTATCATCTTTCTATAGACGATGTTGAACTATATCAAAACATAAAGCTCCTCATGCTGGAATCCATGGTGAATTCAGGTTCAAAAATTCAAATATCACTACCGCAATGAGAAGTACTGATTACCAAATCCATGTAGTATTTATCATAGGGGGTCAGTTCAATATAATGTTCGCAATATGTATTTATGTTTTGAGTAATATCTCATGTCCATGATCAGTGAAACATGATCATCACTCATAAATACTAGTCTTGCCTCATTATCATTCCTATAATAATGAACGACTAAGGACTATTTAGAATAACATTATTTTATTTTAAAGTTTTACTATCAAATCACATACTTGATGACATAAGATAGAATTAACTATCTATGGATATTTTTATCAAGTTATTAGATTACTAAATAACATGATAATATATATACCGAAATGAAATGCCTCATATTTATTAAATAGTAATATAAATGACAATGTTTAAATGATTGAGTTAGGACACATCACTAACAAGACCACTATTACACCCACAATATCCAATCTCCACCATCATGACATTCGTTCAAGCCATTTAACTGCCACAACTGCACTTCAGGGGACTACTACAAACTCGCACCATTACTCTATCATCTATGCATTAATTGTCAAAGACAAAACCAAAACAAACTCCATCGACGACAATTCTCTGAAAAAAAAAACAAATTATAATGTCAAATATCCACCACTTTTGTATGGCCCGCACTGATATTCTCGTGTACCTAACTGAATTCTAATTGCCTATGATAAGGATTCATATGAAGGAGAGTAATTTCCCTGTTATGACTGCCTATGGCCATCTATATATGAAGCTTGCATGGTGTAGTTTTGAAAGTACTTCTGAGATTTCTCAGAGCTTATGGCCATTGGATTGAACTTGATTCACCTTTTTTAAGCAACTGTAGTAACAAATTTTGATTTATTTCTAATAGGTCCACTATTTGCATTGCATATAAGTATTCTTTTGACAAAATCTCGAAACCCTAACACCTTTAATACAATTACACTCTTTTATAAGTGGTAGACGCAATATATTATATCACCACAATCAAAATAGTGGCAGTATAAATATTCTTATAGAGCCACCTCCATATAACGGGTGGTCAGCTCTAAAGGCTACTCTTACAATTTTAAAGACAACACTCCAAGAAAAGAAACACAAAATAGTCTATCATTGCATGTTTTCCAACTGAAAATAGTATATGGATGAAAATAGTATATGGACCGGACTGAAAAAATTTCCTTTCATGAGAAAACATCAAAAAATCACAACGCCAAAAACACTTATAGATCACATCTTCCAAGACCATGGAAGGCATTTAAAAAGACGATACAGTTCCTGGTTTTCCAGGCTTCCCAAGACAAGAATTGCCATTAATATTTATTTAGTGCCTTAGTTTGGTAACTTGTTTACTTAGTAATTGCTTGGTTAGTTGTTTTTTTCATTTGCTTTACAATTATTTAAAATCAAATACATGGACTTTTCTTGTTTTAAATTACAATTAGTTAGTTTTTTTCTGATATGATATCCAATATGCTTTAAGGTTTTAAAATTATATCAACATTCATCTCCTTGTGGATTCTGTTGATCATGCATCTTCTAAATTGGACTTTTTGTTTCTATGATGGAGCCATATTTCTTAAACAGAAGTGATCGTTACTCATGCACTACCTTACTTATATATTTGATAGATTGTCCATGACTCTCTTCAATCTTATTTTTTCATATTTTTACATTGACAAAATGCAATATTCCTTTCCATTTTTAGAACTACACTACCAATAAATAATAAAATTCTTAATATAAACAACAGAAAAAGTTCAATTGGTTTTTCTGAAAGAAGTTAAACTAGTTTGGCCGAAAGATAGAATTATTTTTATAAATGTATCAAAAAAAGAATTTTTTTTTGTATTTTAACCAAAATCATTGCCTGAGACATTCGTCGCAAAATGTGTAAAATAACTAGAAATTTGACACCAAGTATGGAGGAATTTTCAAGTTCAGGAGGAAAATTTTGGTTGTATAATAAAATTTTAGAAGAAATTCGTCATAAAATAGGGTCAAATTCATTATAAAAGTAGGGTCAAATTCGTTGCTGATTTTGTCAGAATTTCTTAACGAAACCCAACACCTAAAAATCGCCTCACCTTGCATCTTCCATATCACTCAGCAACTCTCTTTCCCCCTCTACAGTGTCGTATTTTATCTCCTCTCCTCCCCTCCCCTCGACTATGTCATGCTTAGAGATGTCAATTTATACCCTACTCGATGGGTACCAACCCTATCTGTACCCAATTAATGCGGGTATTACCCGCTTTGACTGAGTATGAGTACGAGTACAGATAATACCGGTATTTTACTGTGCAGGTATGAATATAGTATGAATATAGAAATATCCTACCCGTACTCGTACTCTTACCCATTGAGTAATATCCATACTCAAGCCCATTATCCATACCCAACATATATATATATATATAAATTCTCATATTTGAATAAATTGATTTATAACTAAAATAAGACTATAAATGTATTTTGCTAGATATTACAATTTTTATGTAGCTAGAATGAGATGCTACTATTAAGAATTTATTATTATAGTCTTATATTCAAAGAACATATTATAACTAAAATATTTTGGGAAACATTTTTGTATGTAAAACTCATTCATTTAGTATTGATAAAAAGAAATTAAAAATTGATTACAAATATAACAATGTTTTTTTGTCTAAAATTTTGGTTATTTTGGTCTACATATTTTGATATATTATTGTCACAAATATAACATCTAGTACATATTTTGGTATTTTCTTCATAACAAGATACTCGAACTAAGAGTTGTAATTTAGAGGTTGCAATGAGAATGATATAAACGCTGCTCATCTTCATCCTTGTATAGTATTTTAGACTACAATTTTTGTATAAATTCTTCATCAAGTGATAATTTATCACATTATTATTTCATTAACTACATTCAGTTGCAAATTATAACTTTTAGATTATGTTGTGTGAATATAGTATTTCATATTGTCTCATTTATTTTTTTAATATGTTGTTTTAAATTAGTAATATATTATTTTTTAAGTTAATTAACTAAATTTAAACCATGGGTAAATGGATACCCTACGGGTAAACAAGTACTTTATGGGTAGGATACGAGTAGTAATTTTTTCCACCCATACGAGTACGAGTAGGGTATAGGTACATGATATAAACTACAGGTACAAGTAAGGATAATGGTATTGGCATACCCTACTCATACCCTACCCATTGACATCTCTAGTCGCCCTCCTATGTCTCTTTTTCGTTAGCAGTGGCACTCTGTGTTGGCTGAAAATGGCAATCCAAGAGGGAAGTGAATTGGATTTCTAACTTTAAAAAATTGTTTAAAAACATTTTTCAAACAATCAAAATATTCAAGATAAGCAAAAACAAAAAAAAAGAACAACTTATCCAATTCACACGAACAATAATGTAAAGAGAGAAGGGATTAATAAATCAAATCTGCGATGTATAGTGGTTCCGTCCTCTTAGCTTTATTTCCACTCCTCAATCTTCGCCTTGAGAATTTGAATCCACTATGACTTTTGCTTCAATGGGTGCAAGATTAAACCTCTACAAACTCTTGCTTCAAAGGTGCAAGATTAAACCAATACAACATCTTGCTTCAATGGGTGCAAGATTAAACATCTACCTATACAACCCTTGTTTTTTAGACAAACAAGAAAACTATTCATCTCTCAAATACAAAGATATGATTGACAATGAAGAATGAAATCAATAATGAACACTCTTAAGAAATAATAAATTTGCAAGTGAAATTCACTCTTGAGAGGTATGGCAGCAGGCAAGCGCACATATCATTGGTAGTATGCGGACCTGAGTACTGAGTGTTGTATCCCACAGAGACTAAGAGAACCAGTAATGACTATCTCTCTCTATTATCTAACCTATAAACACAAAAGGAATGGAGACACGCCAACACACAACACAAAGAGAGTTTAGGAACCGGGCAATCAAGGGTAATAATAGCATCCAGATGTTAAATCCCCCTAGGACTACCTAAGAAAAACCGACCTCGTCACTAAGTCACTTGTTCAAACAATTGGACTGTAGGAATTCCTAACATAAATTAACTTCTCTCGTGAGTCAGTTAACATCTAACGTCTAATTAATACCCCCACGTTGCATTAACAAAGATTAATGAATTCCCATATTATGTTTGACCTTAATCCAGAAGATTTACGTCGACCTATCTATAGGTTTGCATGCAACTCCTCTCACTTATGAGAGACTCTAAACAGTTTATAAATCTCTCAATTCTCAAGCATGCAATCAATTGTCAAATCAAAACACCGGTAGAATCAATCCAACAACAACAACATATAAATCATAGATGAGTATCAATTCATGAACAAAGCAACATAATAGT
>CAODLS011515919.1:0-10805 GCA_948243855.1 Flueggea neowawraea
ATATTCATTTATATGTTTTGAATATTTCATATATGATATATATTTATTTTATCGTATGTTTTAAATAATAAATGTTTTGATTAAATAAATGTTTTAATCAATTGAATTTGGGTAGTAAGTTATGAACCATGAGGCTTGTGCGAGATGGGTCGGACTCCCATAGATGGTTCGCCTCGTACTCCGGTCACGGGCTCACTGCGAGTCGTGACAATTAGTCTGAATTACATGTCAAGTCCAAACACGCCAAAAACATACAATTTTAAAGGACACAACCTATGTGTCTGAAGATGTCATCCACTCACCTGGATATCCAAGCCGAATGACCCAGTCACGAACCATTGGTGGCTGATCCCGATGGCACGAATAAGAAACTGGAACAAAGATACTAGATACAAATATATCAGGAACAAAGCGAAATATGATACTAGTATTGTGGTTGTACTATAATGCGCGCACATGCATATGCAGACTCGGACACTCAAACAACGGCCAAAATCCTATTTTGGTTGAAGATCTAACACTCTTGTCCCAAAAGTCAAAATCCATGTAAAATTATGATTTAGTCCCCGACTTTCGTAAAATTATACTTTAGTCCCTAAGACCTCGAAAATTAATAATTAATCCCCAAACTTTCAGAATTTAAAATTAAATCCTTCAATTAACTCAATTTATAATAAAAACCTCAAATTTATCAAAATTGCATAATTACCAACAGTTTTTTCAAAATTACAAATTTAGAACACTTTTATAAAATTACAGATCTAGCCCAATATGAAAAATATCAGTCGTAGTCCTCCAATTATTCCAAAAAAATCAAATATTTACCACTAAGTCCTTGCGACGAAAAATTTATTTTCAAAAATGTCTAAAACTCGAACCAAGCGGAACCTGATGTTCGCACTCGTTCCAACCAACTCAAATCAGTCCCACAAACTAAGATCTAGCCTCACTTTAACCCAGATTCGCCTAAAACTGACCCAATCATCATTCACATTTTTGGACCAAATGAAACCCATATGAATAAATAATTAACCTTCAATTCTAAGTTACATTCATGTTTTTCTAGCATCAATCGATCATTACCCAACAAAAATCAACTCAAAGCCGACCAAAAATCATGAAACCCGAACCCTAATTTTCCATTTTTGGCACAACCAAACCCACCAAATTTTTTGCAAAGTAATGGCTGAAAATGCATGAAATAGAGGAAGGAAGGGGAACGAATGAGGGAGGGAGAGAGCACGGAGAGAGAGACGGAATCTGTGTTTGAAGCACCGTGAATGAAGAAGAAAGGAGGAAGACATTGCTGCTACTGGTCGGGTTTAAAATCTGAAGGAAGGGAGTGAAACGGTGTCGTTTCCATTAGTGGGCACCAAACACACGGACGAACGATGACTTCCTCATGCAGACGACAACAGCACCCAGAGTAGATGACTTGTCATTTCAATCTCAGATGCCCAACACATGCACGCGAATGACAGAGTATGCACATGGACGATAGTGGCGACAAGGAGCAAACGATGCGTCACTTGGCTCAACATACTGAACGACCTGTAGCTCACTCTCCCATTTCCAGATTTTTGTTTTCAATTTTTCACTTAACAAATAGACTTCAAAATCATTTCAAAAATTCCCCAAACTCCACAAATCACCCAAATAACATTTAAAACCCAAAATTAACTCTTCAAATTTCAAAATAAATTTTGAAATTTAACGAAAAAATTACCGAATAAGTAATAAAAATTAAACAAAATATTTTCTTACTAAAACAAATTGAAAATAATAATTTTAATCGATAAAATTCAACAAAATTTGATCATATCAAATTTTATAAAACCAATAAAATATATTTCCTTAATTACCCAATTGACAAAAATTCATTTTATGAAGAAACATTTTCTACCGAAAAAAATCAATCGGAAAAAATACCGGATATTACATACTTCTCCTCTCAAAAGAAATTTGTCCTCAAATTTTCAGACAAATCTGATCAACACCAAAATCGAATCTAAGTCTCCAAATCAGAGTCAAACCCAAATTCTCAACATAACTGATCAAGGCATAAACTAACACTCGAACTCGGTCAAACTCAATACCTCCTCAACATACATCAAATCTAAGTCACAAAAATATATCATAACCTTAAAGTTCAATAGATAGATCACAAAGTATCAAACTATGACTCTATTAGACCTCAAACTCGCTCGAATCCAAACATGAAGAAACTGATGCAAAGTATGTAGAGACAAAATGCAGAGAGTACAAAGACAAAATGCAAAGACTCACAGATTGACATAATCGGATAAATGCAGACACTCATGCACAACTCATCGAAAAGTTGTCCCAAAGGAACTTGTGCTAACACTTGAACAAAGAACAGACTGAATCTAATCTCGACTGACGATGGTGACTGATCACCGAGCAAAGCTGGGACAAAATTCCTAAGAACAAAAGCCTGAGATGTCAGAACATAAACAAAGGTACTTGGAATCAAAAGCAAAAGAAAGTCAAACGACTTCTAACAAAGTCACATGTGTTAAAATATACAATTGCAAATCAACCCTTCGGCAACCACAGAAAGCACAGGAACGAAGCATATTCAGATTTTAGGGACTAAGATGACCTGAGGAACCCAAAATAAATTACTCTTCGTATCTCCGAATCCCACGTCTTATTCATAAATCCTCCATATTTCTTATACCGATACAACTCATCTCATGATCCTTACATAATTATTCAAGCTCCAACAATGGAAATAATCTCGCCATTCGTTGCCACCAAATGAACTCTTCATTATACCAGATACCAAGTATTCTCAAACTTAATGGAATTAAATGGTACAAGGGTTCACCGTCATACCCCTAACACTCCAAACATTTGTACTCCCATGAACACAAAACTATCACGTACACCTTGGAACCAAACCCAAATCCTAACAGATCCAACTCTGTTGTATAACACAGACCAATCTCGCAGATTGTCATCCAACATTACCAAACTTATCCCCCAATCTTCTCAAACGTCATATTCCCAATTCTAGTATACAACATCTCGCGCCCAACTTTCAATGCCATTTTCACTTACTTTGGTATCAAAGTGCATAACTGCCCATAATCATGAAACCATTCTTATACGATACCCAATCGTTCAGAAGAAACTTCTAGTCATCTTAAGAAATGACTCTAAAGCACCTTATAGCAATATTGATCAGTCATTACCCTTATTATACAATTCTCTCTACGGAGCCTCCAAATTTAAATGTACACCAAGTTCCCCTTCAATCACAACTCAATTCTTAGTGCAAACAGAGTCCTAGAGATTTCCTCAGAAGGCACTCTAGAAAATCTCGCACTCTAGGTACGTCTTACAAATTCACCTTTGAGCCTTGAGACTCGATTGGCATATAGCCAGATACAATTCACCAACACAACGAAACATCCTTCTTTCTTCTACCACTGACGTGCTTATCATGCTAACAAAATTTGCTTTGACCTAGCCGTCGAAAACATACTCAATATGCAAAGTGATCCAAGATGACATACCAAGTCAAAGTCCAATTCATACCGAAGGTAACATCATATTCTCCCACATGCAACACCTTTTTATTAGTTGCCAAACCATGCTTATTCATGGCGACAATGCAACTCCAGAATTCATATCTAGCTAAGATATAACTACTCAAAAGTTACAGAGCTTTAAAAGATTTCTCTAAGGAATACCACAAGTCCAACATATTCCAACAGAATGTGAAACACAATGGAATGCGCAACATCAGACTCAAACAACACACATATTAAAATACGCAGAAGTTCAAAAGGACATGTGCGAAAACATATAGAAATTCACCGAAGTTCGAAAGGATGCATTCCAACAGAATGTAGAAATACACAGAGGTTCAAATGAACCTATACCGAATTATGCAAAAGCATACAGAAGTTCTAGAAAGTCCATCCAGAAATATGCAAAGATTAAGGAATAAAAAGAATCCTAATTGATGCCACCACTAAGGCCTAAACCTCCCGACGGATCGAATATTAGTTTAGAGATTGACTTTCTACTACTGCACTTCCATAACAAAAAAAAAGGGACCTCTTAGTCACCTACCCTCTAGGGATCCCAAGGCACTAGGCTGTCCTGTTTGGGACTCGACAGCAAGTCATTGGGGACATTCAGCTATTATATGCCCTGACTACTTGTAAAAATAGCAGTTGTGTTTTGGCTTACCCTACTGCCTAAGGTGTTTCCTTTCACACTTAATGCACCAAGGAATTAGGCATTTCCTTGTCCCTCCAACATTTGGAGCTCTGCTTTGAAATTCGGAACACACGCCTGACTGTACTGCACCTACATTCTGACTATTTTCGTGTTGCCTTCATTGCCCTGAGAAAAAATTGTGCCTTTTCCCAGACTGACTGCTTTGACCTCGTCTTTGATGGCAACTCGCCTCTCCTCCGATTCTACTCTTTTTAAAAGTTCCCTCTGAGTGTCTCTCATCAACATATTCAATAGCACGTGCAGCCTCAACAATCTTTTCCACTGTCTCCAGCCCGATAGCTGCTATCAATCTAGCATACTCTGGTAACAGACCCTTTTGAAATTTGCTCACCAGTGCCAACTTATCACGACATCCCTCTGGCGCATACCTACTAAGGTCTCTGATCTTCTCCTCATACTCAGTCACAATCATACCCTGCTCTTGCTGAAATTCATTAAACTCATACGTCTTCTTATCCCTAATTCTCTGAGAAAGGACAGAAAGTACAAGCTCATTCTTAAATTCGGGCCAGGAGATGTCAGCACGTCTCCTAAAACCTTACCACATCTCCTAAAACCTTGCCACCACAC
This sequence comes from Flueggea neowawraea, assembly GCA_948243855.1. Taxonomy (NCBI): domain Eukaryota; kingdom Viridiplantae; phylum Streptophyta; class Magnoliopsida; order Malpighiales; family Phyllanthaceae; genus Flueggea; species Flueggea neowawraea. The sequence continues at coordinate 4,846 of CAODLS011515919.1, forward strand.
CGCTGAACTACCATCTAAAAGGAATGTCGCATATCTGATCCTTTCGGCATCATCGGTTTAGTTCAAAGCACTGAAACAACGCTCAAGTGCAAATATAAAGTCCTGTGGATCTTTCCCCATCGTACCCTTAAATCTCAGCAGCTCAAGCTTTAAAAAGCTTATAAGTCTGTGTAATATTCCTTACTATTACAACCAGAGTACTGTATCATTTTGTTTAGTTTTGGGATGTTAAGGATGTGAGGAATCTTTATTTTGAGGGTTAATTTTGGTTGGAAGTGTTTAATGTGTGTTTTGTGTGCATTGGAGATTTTGTAGGTCATCTACGTGTTTAGAAGGTGGGTACGTTGATCGATGTTTGAGGTTGGCCATGGATGTGCCTCAGCACGTCTACGTGCGTTAGAGAGGTTCAGTGTGTGTTGCATGTTACTGGAACATGCACCGTGAGTGACAGGGAAGAACTGTGTACGTTGCACATAGTAGAACGTGCATATATCTTGGTCTGGAGGCCTGAAAATCATCAGTTCAGCACATCTGCGTGCGTTGAGGATGGTACAACCCACGTAGAATGCCAGACTATGTGTGTAGAAGGGATACTACGTACATAGATGCATGCCTTCTGGAATGTTGTAGGTGCAACGTGGCATTTCGTTTGTGTGAGGCTATAAACACCTTTCAGCTGTTCTTTTTTCGTCAGAACTCACTCTTCATCACTGGAAATACTCTCTGAATCATCTCTTTCCATTTCCTTTGATTCTCTTGCTTTTCCTTGATTTCTTTTGGATCTTTAAGGTAAGAATTACTCCTTGATCATTTCTTTTTCTTGATTTTGATCATGAATCAATTGTTTAGGGTTTCAGCTAAGATTTTTGGATGATTTTGATTTCTGTGTTTCTGAGGGTTTGGGAGTTGTTTGATGTTAAGTTATGATCGATTGAGGTTGGGATCAACAGATTTTAGCTTCGGTTTTGGGAGTTTCTTGGTTATGTGATTTGGGAATAATCTGAGCTAGGGTTTGAATTTTCATAGATTTCTGAGTTATTTGGAGTTGGGTTTTGTTATATATCGATGAATATAGGTTAGAGATACCATAATCATGGTTGGTTTGGATGGATTTAATGATTTGTGTCTTGAGGTGTAAATGATTCGAGATTGGGAATATTGATTCTCAATGATCATGATCTGTTTTGGGACAAAAGATGTTAGATTCATGTTTTTAAGGATGTTTAGAGCACTTGAGGGTGTTCGGTTAGCTAGGATTAGCTCGGCTGAGAGTTCAGCATATGCATTACATTGTATTTATGCATCCCATAAGGCCACAATACCATATTTAATGATTCTTATGTTGCGTTTGTTACAGCATCTCGTGTTTGTCCGCACCAGCAACCACCCACCAGTGGTCTTTGATTGGATTCTTAGAGCTTGGGACATTCAGGTAAGTGGATGACAACTTCAGACACATAGGTTGTGTCTCAAAATTATATACTTTTTTGATGTGTTATAACTAAATTGTGAACTTGACCAATCTAAGGATTGATTAAATACATGAAAACGGATTATGTGAATAAGTATTTATGGTTTTGTTTTGAAGGAATTTATATGGATATATATGGTTTTCACGTGTTTTGACGATGGATATGCATGTCTTTGATTATGTTTTTTATTATGGGACACCTTCGCTACGGGGTACGTAGCCTTTGGTATACCAATGCATGATGATACCTAGCTATCGAGGTAGACGGTAGCCATGTTATCCTGGCCCGGTACATGATTGGATTATGGATCAGTGGCATGAACCTGATCATTATACGGTGGGAGAGTGGCATAGACCACACCACAATTTCTATGGTCCCATGATAAGTATATGATGTTTTCAGGAAAATAAATACTATTGATAGTATTTTACCAACGTGCATATGTTTGTCTTGGGTGCAAACGATTTCGAAATGTTTTCTTGGAAACCATACTATGTATATAGTGTATACGTATGTATACCTGTCGTATATCGCATGTGTTAGTTTTCAAATGGTTTTCAAACCAGTCTTTGTGAGGAACGTATGAGGCGATCTGGAGTGTTGTCCCTCACTCACTGGGTTTGACCCCTTTATTTTTCTGTGTTGCCTTGTTTCTCTGTTACATATTGACTGGACTCGGCAACATTTTGCATCTACGCCTAGTGAGACCTTGACGTTTTTGGTTAGTAGTGCTTTTTGGACGGGCTACTTCATGTGTATTAGAGCTCCACATTCGATATGATGTTGGGTTATGAGGTTTATGTTTTATTTTTATATACTGATCTGCGACATATTTGCTTGTAAATATTATTTTCATATAAATGGATATGATTTTCCTTTAATGTTTAACTGAAAATGTTTTAATAAGAAATGAAAGGGGTAAAGTTTCTGATTCTATGAGGTTTGTACGAGATGGGTCAGACTCCTATAGACGGTTCGCCTCGTACGCCGGTCATAATCCAGAGACGGGCTGTGACAGAGACAATCCATCGATGATTAATAACTTAACCAACCATGCTTTTAAAGGCAAAGTTCCAATATATTTTCCTCCCTAATCACGATTCGAAAATCCCCAATTGGTAGGTCCCTATGTCACTCCATTTGCTCCTCCTTAAAGCTAACTATAATCATTTTCCTCTTTTTTCAATATCCTTTCAAAAGCGTCCCTCTTTTTAATTAATTAATTTGTGTAATAAATTACTTTGAAAGTTTTAGCTTGCGATCCATCCAAGCAAAAGTAACTTCTACGTTATTCACATCAATATGGTGAATGATTTGCATCAATCAACAGAACCCTTATCTTTCATTCTCTTCAGTTAACATTCTCTCTCTGTGTTCATATATAATTCCTCTATGTATAAAAACGTTTAAAACACCACATCAAACCATACAAACAAATATAATACTTTTTTCTTAACTACAAGGTCATGTCTAGGTCCAATATTCGTTTTACAATTAATACCTATTTAACTAATCTCGTTTGCTTCAAAATAATTCATTTTAAGAGACTACTCGAACTTATAACCTTTTCAAATCCTTCAACCCTATGGTTTAAAAACATTTATTGGCATTCGATCTCATTATATATATAACAGTCTTACTAATTTATAAACATAATTGATAATGACCTTGTCTCCATAACACGTTTAGTTTAATTAAAATATGGAAGTAGTGGACTTTTTCTTATATTATTTTACGTATAGTGCATGTGTATACTATGTACGTAGAGGCATATATAATGTATTTGGATATAATTAGTGAAAGACGAAAATCACTTTCATGCGGACTGTTAACGTAATTATTATGACGTTTACTCAGAATAAAAATTCTTTTAGAGGTGTAAAATTAGAATCAGAATCGATAAACCGAATTGGAATCGGATCGGTCAAAATTAGAACCAAACCAGAATTGAAACCAGTGGACCAAATCAGAGGGTTATTGTTTAGGTTTTGGTTCCACTTCTATACAAACCGTCGAACTGGATGTTCAAACACCCGATTTCTAGCCGTTGAAACTAGCGGTTCCAACGATTACTTCGATTCTTTTTATTTTTTTTGTTTATTCAATTTTATAAATACCTCCACCCAATTTTTATCAATTTTACACAATTTCTTCTCTCTCAATCTCAATCTCTTCTACACTCTCATTTTCTCAAAAATTCATTTTACTCTAAATTATTCTTATTAATTATTTATATATTTTATTATTACAATTACATTTTCTATATTTCTCAAAGTTATTTTTTGTAATTAAAATTTTCAAATTCCTTCTAATTTTTTACTATAGTTTAATTTAGTTATTTTATTATATTTAATTAATATTTGCATATTTATTTTGGAGTAATGAAAAATTTTGGTGAAAATAGAAATTTTGAAAGTGCTGAAGTTGAAAATATTCGAACTCAAGACAATAAAGCTCAACCAATTCTCAATCCCACCCAAGGAGATGAAGGGAGAGCGGGAGGAAGAATTTTTAGTTTCGATATTTTTAAAATTCAATTTAAAAAAATTCCTATTGGTGATAAAAAATTTAATTTTTTTTGTAATTATTGTTCACAAGAGTATTCGTTCAAACATGGAGAGGCTATGAAACATTTCAAAAACATATAATAAACAAGCATCTGAAAAAAGTGGGAATGACGAAAGGACAAACGCAACTAACTGGGTTTGCTTCTTCTTCCTCTCAACCTAGTTTATTTCGTTATAATCATGATGAATCTAGTATAGGATTTGTCCAAATAGTTGCTGTTGATTATTTATCATTTAGTTTTTCTGAAAAATTGGGATTCAATAAATGGGTTAAAGAATATTGTCAAATGACTTATAAACCAATTACGAGACATTTGGTTAGAAAAAAAGCTTAAATTGTATAAAAACAAAAAAAATTAATAAATTATTTTCAATTAAATGATATACATGTTTCCATTTGTTCTGATATTTGGAGTGATCATACTTTGACACATTCATATATGGGCATTATATGTCATTGAATTGATGAGAATTTTATTTTACAAAAAAAAAGTTTTAACATATAAATGTTTTGATGAATCTCATTCCGCATTAAATATTTATAGATTAATTCATAATATTTTAGAAGAATATAGGTTGTTTAATAGAATTTTTTCAATTTCATTTGATAATGCATCGGCTAATAATGCTTGTGTTAATGATTTAAAAAATATTTGTCAACCGAAATTTGGTGGACGATTTTTTCATATACGATGTATTTGTCATATTTTAAATTTATATGTTCAAGATGGTTTACAAGCAATAAATGTGTATATTTAACTAATTAAAAATGTTCTTTCTTATATGTGGTTTGCCCTAGGACCCAACGAGAGTGGACAAATTTTTGTATTTAAAATGGTAAACAACCAAAACGTTTTGCAAAAGATGTTTGTACTCGTTGAACTCGACTTTCAAATTACTTTCTCAATCTATTGATTACAAAAATTTATTATGTTCTTTTGCTTCTCAATATTTTCCAAGTAGCAATCTTTACCTACTACTTGGAATATTTGTGAAAAAATTATGCAAATTTTACAATGTTTTAATGATGCCACTAATTTTTTTAGTCATGTTTATAAACCCACTTCACATGAGTTTCTAGAACAAGCATTAAACATAACTGATGCATTTAACGAGGGCAAGCAAATTGAAGAAATTCAATATTTTGTCCTTCAAATGAAATTGAAATGGTTAAATTATTTTAAATTTATTCCCGATATTTATCTTAGTGCATTTATTTTTTATCCTAGGATTAACAACAAATTTGATTTTTTGAAAGATATTTTAGAAACTTATTATTCATTGTTAGGATTAGAAAATGAAGATGATATTGATGTTTTACAAATTGTTACTAGAGTTAGACTTTTAATAAATGAATTATTAGAATCTTTTTCTATTCCTTGTCCGAATGAGGAATATGATTCATCCTCACTTCCGCCTATCCATACCTCATATTCATCATTGTTCGTGGGATCCAAATTGATAGCGGATATGCAAAAGAAACCAAGGAGTTCTTCACGCTCTCATAACGAGTTTGAAGTTTATCTAACCATTGTTTTTGAGGTTGGTGATAATTTTCAGATTTTAAATTTTTGGAACCAATACAAGATGACATTTCCTACCGTTTCGAAGGTTGCACTCCAAGTACTAGTCATTTCAGCCTTTAACATGGCGGTTGAGCAAACTTTTAGTAGTGGAGAAAATAGTTTAGATTCTAGGAGATCGAGATTGGCTCTCGAGGTGTTGGAAGCCCAAGTTTGTGTTGATGATTGGTCGATGACGCTTCAAAGGACTCAAGACCAACTCCATTCATCATCATCCGAAGGTGAGGAGTTTTTTGCGGTGGAACTTCCACAACAAACACTTCTAACTCTAATGACGAGAGTTAGTTTAGTTTTCTTCCTTTTTTACTTGTATTCTAATTTATCATGTATTGTTAATT
>CAODLS011516005.1:0-12459 GCA_948243855.1 Flueggea neowawraea
TTTTTAAGAGTGTTTTTTATGTGCATATACTTGATGCAAAAAGAAGTAAGCTTGATGAAAAAGCTGCTATGGGAATTTTTCTTGGCTATGGAACCTTAGTGAAAGGTTACCGAGTGTATGATGTGAATGAAGGGAAAGTGATTGTCAGTAGAGATGTAAAATTTGATGAGAATTTATTGTGGGACTGAAAAAGTTCTACTGTTGTTTTTGATCTGAAAATGAAGGGAATCATGGAGTCCTCTACTAGTGCATAAAATTCAGATGTTGATAAAAGTGAAAATTCTAATATTTCTGACATTGACAATGAAGAAGACGGTGAGCAAAGTCAAGAACATGTACTGGAACACAATTCATTTGATCACACACTTGTGAGGGGAACGAGATATCTAGCTGATGTATATTCTAGATGCAATGTTGCAATGGTAGAGCCTGTGGCATACTCCAAAGCTGTCAAGAGTGAAAATTGGAGACATGCTATGTAGGAGGAAATCAACATGATTGAGAAGAATAAAACTTGGTCTCTAGTTGATAGACCAAATCACAAAAATGTGATTGGCTTAAAATGGGTTTACAGAGTCAAGTTGAATGCAGATGACTCTGTAAACAAGATGAAGACCAGATTGGTTGTGAAGGGCTACAAGCAGCAATATGGGATTGATTTCTTGTAAAAGTTTGTGCCTATGGCCAGACTAGACACAATCAGGCTATTGTTGACTTTAGCTGCTCAAAAAGAGGTGGAAGATTTATCAGCTGGATGTGAAATCAGCTTTCCTAAATGGAATATTGGAAGAGGAAATTTATGTTAAACAACCAAAGGGGTTTGAGAAGCCGAGATGTGAAGACAAAGTTTATCTTTTAAAGAAAGCTTTGTATGGTCTAAAATAGGCACTCAGAGTCTGGTATAGCAGAATTGATGATTACTTGCTTGATTTCGATTTCCAAAGAAGTGTGAGTGAACCAACCCTTTATATTGATTCAGCAAATGAGGATGAAATTCTCGTTGTTTCACTATTTGCAGATGACATGCTCATCACTGGAAGCAGTCCTACATTGGTGAATAAATTCAAGGGCAGCATGATGAATGAGTTTGAAATGACTGATCTTGGTGAGATAAACTATTTTTTGGGCATGGAGATTATGCAATTAGAGAAAGCATTTTCACATGCCAAAAAAAGTTTGCTAAGGAGTTGTTGAAAAGGTTTTGTATGGAGAAATGCAAGCCTGTTAATACTCCTTTGATTCAAAATGAAAATCTCTCGAAAGAGGATGAAACCAAGAGAGCAAATCAACATGATTACAAAAGTTTAATTGGTTGTTTATTGTATTTCACTGCCACCATACTAGATTTGATGTTTGCTATAAGCATGCTTTCAAGAGTTATGAGTTGTCCAAGTAAGAAACACTTGAAAATAGCAAAGAGAATGTTGAGATATGTGAAAGGAACAAATGACTATGGTGTGTGGTATTTGAGATCAAATGGGCTGAAGCTGATTGGTTTTGTTGACAGTCACTTGGGAGGATCAAATGAAGACATGAAGAGCACGCTAGATTTCTGTTTTTCACTTGGTTCAGCTATGTTCACATGGAATTCAAAGAAGCAATCCACCGTAACTCAGTCTACTATAGAAGTAGAGTATATTGCAGCAAATGCAGTTGTGAATCATGCAATTTGGTTGAGAAAATTGCTTTATGATTTGAAGTTGAAGCAGGTTGAAGCAACTAAAATTAATTGTGACAATCAATATGCTATTGCTATTGCCAAAAATCATGTTTTCCATGGGAAGACAAAGCATTTCAAGATTAAGTATCATTTTGTGAGATAAGCTCAATAAACTAAGCAAGTGAAGCTGGTTTTCTGCAAGTCACAAGATCAATTTGCAGACATATTCACAAAAGCTCTTTCAAGGAGCAGGTTTGAAGATTTGAGGAGAAGAATTGGAGTCAACAGCATTGAAGTCAAGAAGGAGTGTTGAAACCATGACTTCTATGCAGCTGAATTCCGCCTGTGTACATTTGTGTCCAGCTGTGTCCAACATAGCTGAAGCTGAGTTCGTCTCAAGTTATAACTAGATTAGTATTTAGTTGTTAATTTATTTGGATTGTAGACAACTATGTTTTGAATGTATAGACTAGTAGTCTAATTATGATTACTTTTTTTTGTTTTCTACTTTTTGGACTACCAAGTTTTTCCTTGGATATTGTGTCAAACTATATAAAGTAATATAAAATATATCAATTGAGTGTGATTTTTGGATACCATCACCAAAAACTCTCTACAATTTTAAACAACTCCTTCAAATTTCAGGTTTTTCTAATTTGCTAAGTATTCTCATTAAACTCGAATCGAATCATGTGCGTCTTTCTCTCTTCGTCTGATTCAATTCTCCCACCACCCAACAACAAACCCACCAAAATTTCCCTTCATTTGTTGCTTAGCCTGAGGCTCATACCTTCTTAAGCCGAAAACAAAGTCAAGAGTTTCCATCAATGAATGCTCAACATCAATTTCTTCTGGTACATCAGGTTGCTTTCTTTTGGCCGTCTTATGGTCTCCAGAAGACAGGTACAAACTCAACGTGGTATTACACCATGTCGTTGCAGAACATGTAGTCGAAGATGGCCACTACTTTCTCAATATTGCCAGCTTTCAATAACGATTCCAAGTACATATTATACACAGCTTGATTAAGCCGAAATTTCATAAGGCAAACAAAAATGCAGATTTTAATTTATCATGCATGCTCAATCCAGATACATATATACAAGATAAATGAGAGATGGTGTAAGGGGCTTCATACCACTGACGATGAAGTCCAGGTGCCAGAATGAGCAATTCCGCAACGCTCAATTTATTGGCATTACAAGATACCTCTATATTTTATGATATGCTGCAGATCTAGGAGTACCAAAATGCTTCTGCATTTCCTTGAATATCTCCTGCAATTTGTCGGTTGCCCTGCCTTTGCTAAGACTTTCATTTCATATACAAAGCTTGAGAAGGGGATGATCATCTACATGAATTTTGATCCAAGTTCTTTCAGCTTCTTCCGCATCACCATTACTTGAGCAAGCTCTTAAGATAGACATATGAGGCCACAATTGACATCCCTCTGTATCTCAAGTCTAGAAGTCACCAAAATTGTTATAAGCATACTCAGCCTGCTTACGATAATGTTTTGAACTCCACGTCTGCTTATGAGAGCTCTAAATAGTAAATTGTGAAAACTCAATCGTGGCTGGTGACTACCAAGTTGAATCATCCTATTATAAATGCTATTTGCTTTTCAAAGCAACGTTGAACCAGAGTGCTAAGATATGCAACAATGAAACGTGAAGAGTTGATTCACTAGGCACATGTCCTTGATAAAAGGTATCATCAAATATCACCCAACATTTCACAAACTTCCTCTCTTTTCTCAGATGGTCTGCCAACTTTGTAGCCAGGGCAAATCAAATCGGTACCAAATTTTGCACCATCCATTTAAACACCTGACACATATCCCGACTTTTTTAAACAAAAGAAGATTTCAAACTTTATAAATTCACCAACAAGCCATTGCTCAAGTACTACTCAAGTTAAAATCCAATGTTAAGCCAAAGTAACCAAAAAAAAAATTTATGGTAGCTACATAAATGGCTTTTCAGTCTCCTCTTTGTTATTATCATCACAAAAAAACCCTTAATTGTAAAAATGTTTATAAAAAACAAAGATATAAATTCAAAATATTAAATAACTCGGCCAATAACCATACAACAAACATAGACGAACAAACTAGTAAAATTCAGTGATTAATAAACCATCAACTCACATCAAACCACGACCATCAAAAGCCAAACTCATCTAAATGTAACTAACAAACATAAATTATGATTTCTCTTTAGAGATTTTTTTTTTTATTTATAAAGCAGAATTTGGAATTTTTTTCTGATTTAGCTGGTGAGAAATGAACCAATATTAATTTTCGTAATCCATCCTCATCTGTAAGACGTCGATCTGTATCATGAAATGGAAAGACTATTTTCATCATTACCTGAAAAGCAATTCAGTTGCATAACTCCCAGCTGGTAAACTTATAGAGCTCTATGAACCCGACTTCCACAATGCCACTCTCACTTGTGTCACTTCCGGCCAACCAATGAAACAAGCTGTTTAGAGAAAACAGACCCATTAATCAAGCAGTGCTGTCATCTGTAAAGTTTTTCATATGAGTATATAATTGCCTTGGAACTATCATCAGGAACTTGAGCAAGCAATTTGTGAATTTGAAAATTATTTTATTACAATAATACCAGTATACTTGAAGATAGTTTTGTGCTTTTGGCGGCACTGTCAACATAATACATACTCTCTTTGCAGCTGTAATCACTTAAATTGTTCATTCTTACAGCCTGGAAATACAGAAAGGAATTAGACATTCCATATCAAGATACTAACCCATGACACTCAAGACAAATTAATAATTGCAGAATAGGAAAAAGAACAATTAGTGGGTTTAGAACCTAATATCCCAAGCAAAAACTATTGTCCGGTGCTTTACATCAAGACAAGAATAAGATCTTTCAAATTAATACATTATATACGTTCCAATATCCATACAAGGTTCAGCATCAGCCGAGCTAATGTTTTGCTTTAGCAAGGTCAATATCAGGTTTTCAAACTGAGACTGTATAATTAACAGGAAATTTCCGTGTAAGAGGAGTTACCCATAATTATTCTTTAAAAGAAATGTGACTGCTGGAGAGCATAAGAACTATTGAGAATTGGCAACATAAAAACCATAACTTAAGTCCTAAAGAGAAGAGTAAAGAGGAATGCTGATTGTTTTCAAGCTCCAAAACACTAATGGATCCAATAGATTTCCAAACACTATGGTGTCCCTGTATTTTATCGTAATCTCTCATTGCGTCCCTAAGTTTTGAAAATGATGTTATTGCATCTCTGCTTGTAAACTGCGTTAGCCCAAAACACATCCTGAATATCTAATCACAGTATCACAAGTTCTACACAAAACATTTATATGCAAACTAGAAGAAACAAATATCATTATATACCTAATAATGATATTTGTTTCTTCTAGTTTGCATATAAATGTTTTGTGTAAAACTTGTGATGCTGTGATTAGATATTCAGGATGTGTTTTAGGCTAACGCAGTTTACAAGCAGAGATGCAATAACATCATTTTCAAAACTTAGGGACGCAATGAGAGATTATGATAAAATATAGGGATACTATAGTAATTGCTCCAAAATATGTTTTATTTTTTTCAGTTTGTTTCTAGGATAAGCACACAAATAAACAAAAAAAAAAAGACAACATTCACAAATACAACATATAAAAAACATGCCAAAAATAGCAACATAGAATAAAATATTCAAAAAATACTACAATTTGGCTGCGTATTAACCACGTATCAGAAAGTTGACCGCATATTGATTGCACTATTTTGACCATTGAAAATAAGTACAAATTGAGAACAATATGAGTACAAACTAGTATAATAACAAAATAAGAACAAACCAAGTACAAATACCAATAAAAATGAGTGCACGTCAAAAAACAAATTTTAAAAATATTTTAATTATTTCTTTATTACTCGATAAAATATTTTAATTTTAAAAACTAGTACTCGATAAAATATTACTCAATAATATTTTAATTATATGCGAACTGGAAGAAACAGATACCAAGATTTGGTATTCAGGATGTGTTTTAGGCTAACACAATTTACAAGTAGGGATGTAATAAGAGCTTTTTCAAAACTTAGAGACGCAATGAGAGATTATGATAAAATACAAGGACGTTATAGTAATTGCTCCAAAATATTTTTTAATTTTTTTATTTTTTTAGGATAAGCACACAAATAAACAAAAAAAAAACAACATTCATAAATGCAACATGTAAAAAAATGCCAAAAATAACAACATGGGATAAAATATTCAAAAAATATCATAGTTTGACTGTCTGTTGACCACGCGTTAGAAAGTTGACCCCATGTTGACCACACTCTTTTGACCTGTGAAAATGAGTACAAAATGAGAATAACACGAGTAGAAACTAGTACAATAACAAAATAAAAATAAACCGAGTATAAATACCAATAAAAATAAGTACAAGTCAAAACAAAATTTTAAAAAATAATTTAATTATTTTTCTATTACTCGATAAAATTATGAATACAAAACAAGTACACCACAAAAATAATACTTACATAATGAATACAAGTTATTTAAGACTTGTTGATTACACCAACAAATGCTTACAAAAAAATAACTACAACACGAGAACAATATGAGTACAATAAGTACAAATGGATACAAATAATGAGAATAAACTATTCTAAGAATTATAGATATGAAAATGAGTACAAAACGAAAACACATTGAGTACAAATAAGCATAAAACAAGTACAAAATGAGAATAAATCAAATACAAAAGAGCTAAAAACGAATATAAAACAAGAAAAAAGCAACAAATATTTACAAAAATGTGTACACACTATGTACCAATTTGAGTTCATTCGAGTTTTTACTAATTTTTCATGAATTGTACATGAAGATACATAGGTTTTAAAATTGTTTAGTTGATTTAATTTGGTTGATTTCAATATCTGAAGCTTGTTTTTTCAATAATTAATTGAAATTATTAATTTGGGGACTGATTCTATAATTAGTAAATATAATAGGCACTAGAGAACATTAAGAAAAAGTCTCATCTCTTCTATGGGTTGCAACTAGGGTTTATAAACCTTAGTCGTTGGCCCCAACACCACCGCTCTCTCGCTTTCTCTCTCTCGTTCAACGCCGACTATTCGCTTTCCTAGTCGCAACTCCCTCTCTATCTTTTCAGTCACTCTCTATGTCCCATTTCTCTCTCTCTATCTCTTCGCCTGCAGCGCTCTCCCTCGCTCTCCCAATCACGACTCCAACATCGCTCCGTCACCCCTCGCCTACAGGTCCATCACATAAATCTCAAAAGCTTCCTCACTCCGTCACACAAAATACAACACAAGCAAAGACAAAGATCGATGAAGACGAAGATAGATGAGGAAAGAACGAGGAAGACCTGAGGACAAAGACAACCACCTGATTCATTTTTGTTAGACTGATGACGAGAACGAGGAAGCGGATAAGCATGAGGAGGAAGACCTTGTAGCGAGAAGAGAGAGAGAAGTCGTGCATAAAGAGAGATGAGAGAAAGAGATAAGGGAGTTAGAAAGAAGAGAGAGGAGAGAGAAACGAAAAAGAGGAGGTATTTACGAAATGTAAAATGTGACTGTTGCATTTTAGTAGATATTACCTTATGTTTTATATGTGAACTTAAAATGTCCAAAATAATATAGGGTGTAATTTCCTCTTATATTTTTTTAAAAAATACAAATATTTAGAAAATATATTTATTTCTAAAAATTAAAAACAAGTTTTCTATAAAAAAAACAAGAGAGAGGATGTGTATTTCTTTGAAGTGTGTTTTAGATGAATAAAAAATTCTCCAAACTAAGCAAGTTCGTTGTATTTATATGGTTAAGGAGGGCTAAAATGTAAAGCGAGCTTGAATTCTACAACCTGGCTTGCAAATCATGCAAAATCATGAATGGTCCTGAAGACACTAAAATCTTTCAAAAAGGGTCCCCCAATTAAGAAAGAATAGATTTTGTTACTCTTCTCTCAAAGACATAGTGAAAATTTATTGGTATGACATGAGCTAAATCTCTTCAACTCAATTCAAAGCTCAAGTCTCACGCCCTAGTCAATATCAACAAGCCTAGTCAACCAAATACGTTGACCATAGAAAACTAGATTTGAAAACACCTTCTTTACTATAAATACCATTTTCTATATTCATTTGTAATTTAGTGCTCATTTTTGCACTTGAGTTTTGAAGCTATTTATAAGAATTGACTTGGCGTTGGAGAAAGCACGAGGAGCAATTTTCGTCCTTTTTACTTACTGACCTATGCTACTATACAAGACCATAAGGAGTTAAGAGTCAATTAAGTATCATAATTTGAAAGCTAACCATCTAATAAACTTTAGATCGTGGGCCTTGAATTCTCCTAAGATTTGGGTTAATTTTAGCTACGGTCATTGAATTTATGACTCAGTTCAGCTTAGTTACTAAAGTAAAAAATTATTCAGAACAATTATTCAACTTTATTAGAAAATTCAGGATAGTCACTCTGCTATTTTTTGTCACCAGAGTTCATGAATGAACTGGCAATTCATCAATTCTTTACACATCGAATAAGAATAAAAATATTCGTGTAGAAACCATTATAACCTACAGTTTTATTCTGATCCGTGTGACACACTGATATATAAAGAATTAATGATGTATCGGTTCATTCATAAACTCCAGTGACAAAAAAATAGCAGATTGACTTTCCTAAATTTTGCAGCAAAGTTGAGTGACCGTTATGAACAATTTTTCAATTTAGTGACCAACCTGAACTGAGTCTCAAAGTTCAATGACCTTGGGTAAAACTAACCCTAGTATTTTTGTATAACATATGACATATTTAGTCTAATATAATTTCAAAAGATGTATCACTCTCTTTATCTTTTCACTGTACAATATATTAATTTACAATCTACTTTTACTATTTACCGCTCAATTTATCAAAACCGAAAATTCCACAAATTATGTATCCAAGGCAATAACTAAGCCTGAAGAAGGGTGCTTTCCACCACATTCCTTCTTCAACAAGAACCTAACAAATAAAAATAGCAATTGGAAATGCCACCTCAGGTGGAGATGCTCAGTGGATGAATTACACAATCAAATGGGGTTAATAATATTGGTGGCCACAAAAATTTTCGCATGGCTCAAATTTAGTCACAAAAGAAAAAAATGATATACAGTGATCACTATTATTATTTTTTTGCTTCAACAAGGTCACATTGCCTAGAATACTCGACAGATTGGACATAAGTGCTATGTAAGCATGTCATCTCTATTTTCATGGACACGTTTCTTATCAACGTGGTGATTAATGAAATGTTTCACCCAACCTGACTGCTCGATCAGACAATCTGGCTGTGTCCAACATGTCCAGTCTATTGAATTTTCTTAATAAAGTGACATTCTTGCAAAAAAAAATAATGACCACTATATAATATTTTTTTCTTTTACGATCAAACTTGAACCATGTAAAATTTTTTGTGACCACCGGTCTTATTAACTCCAAATGAAGTGAAGTAGTGTGTTCCATTCTCCACCCCCATCATCCTCTGTCTACAATAATAAATAATATTTTCTAATAAAAAATAGAGAGAGTGAGTACTGTTTGGTCCTCATGACTTGTGAAACCTTATCCAAGAGGTTAGGCAAATGCCCATAATGCCCTTGGCAGCACATTCCACCAACAAACAAAGATTCACTTCACACTCAACGCCTCCCTTACATTATAGTACCAAACTGCCCCCGCCTACCATCCCATGAATTATGAGAGCATCTGTAACGGGGGGTTAGTAACCCCCCGTTTTTTTGCCACAAACCCAACATTTCCTACTAGGGGGAGGTTAGACTCTCACCAACGGTTGGCTCATGTCAATCGTTGGAGTGGTAGGTTCACTGACAAATGAACCTCACCACTTCTTATTTTAACTTTTTTAATTTTTTATTTGTTTTTTATTATTTTCTTTTCTCTTTTTTTTTTAAAAAAAATATTTTATTTTTAAAGTACTATAAATAATTATTTTTCATATATTTCTAAAAATTTAATTTTTATTTTATCAAATTCTCAAAGCTAACATAATTCTTTTTATTTACCAATTTCTCAAAATCAATCGTATTCTTGTTTTTCACCAAATTTTTAATTTACCCAAAATTATAAAAATAAACTAAAATTTTAATTTATCAAAAATTTAATCAACCATTAAATTTTATTTTACTAAAATTGTTATTTTTAAATATTTAATTAAATAATTATTATATTAAATATTATATTCTATAATTTTTAAAATAATATTTTTATCTCAAATATTAATTTACAGAATATTTATGTCAAATAAGTATTTTTATTATAATTTAGATGTTATAAATAAATAAAATAATGAGTAAAGTGATTGTGAGTTTCATATTAGAGTATAGTGAGATGTTAATTATTAGAGATAAATGATTTATTGAATAAAGAGTTAATAAATTATTAATATAATAGAGTAAATTAATGATTTGACAAACTCATCAACTCTAAATGGGATTAGGCATTATAGATAGAAAAAACTAATGCTTTGTACAGCAGGGTGTTTTCGTCATTTCACATTTAATTTCCAAACTCCTATGTTGCCACTTATACCATTCATACATAAAAATCAGAAATTAGCATATATTTTTCTCTGTCTTTTTTTCTATTTTTTTTAGTTTTCTTCCCTTAGTATAGGAGCCAAAGTCATCGTATTTTTTCTATTAAATATATGATTTATTAATCTAAATATATTTATTTCAATATATGAAACAAGAAATATTTTACAATTCGTTATTCATCATTGTGATACTCAACAAAATGTAAGGTTTAAAGTTAAAACAAACATAAATCATTGTAACAAATATATTAAAAACCAATTAATACAAATGTTTATTTAAATAGATTTACGAAGAAAGATGATCAACTCTTTCAAAATAATAAAAGAACTGGTGATTTTCTAATCGTTAAGCGACCTAATAAAATGGAAGAAATAATAAGAAAAATAATATAAACAGAAAAAAAGAAATCAGAACATTGGATAAAACACAAAAAGCAAACCCAGAGGAGGAGGACAGAGCTTCACTTCTCTGCCATCATCAAAACACATACGCAGGCACAATAATCTCATAAAAAGAGGGCAAAGTCACGAGCTTTTCTGTGTTTCTGGAAAACCCATTTCGCTTTTATTCTCAAAAACAACCGCTATGTTGCTGGAGTTGTAGTAGTTGTTGTTGTTGAGTTCTGTGTTGGGTGAGGGTTTCACGAGCAAAACCCATCTTCCAAGTCTCTTTCTTTCACACCCTCCTTTTCTCTGGTTCACTTCTTGCCATGTCACTCTCTACCTACCTACTTCTTCTTCTTCTTCCATCTCCGTCTGCTTCCTTTCTCTTCTGGGTAGTGATCAACTTGTGATGGTAATGCAAGGTTTAAGAATCTAAACAAAAAAGGTTCTTTTTATATTGGTTTTGTTGATGTTTGTTTTGGTGGAGAGAGAGATGGATCGATCAGCGGTGGGGCCTGGAATGGACATGCCGATTATGCATGATAGTGATAGGTATGAGCTGGTGAAGGATATTGGGTCTGGAAATTTTGGTGTGGCTAGGTTGATGAGGGACAAGCAGACTGATGAGCTTGTTGCTGTAAAGTACATCGAGAGAGGTGAGAAGGTTAGTGCTTTGCTTCTTTTTTTTTTTTTAATGTAAATATTTCAATAATGAGGTTTTGTTCTGAGTGCTTGATTTCATGTTAGGATATGAAGGTCAAGTTATTTTCTTTTTGGGGTTAACATGCTTTAATATGTTTGTGCTTGTTTCCCTGCATCTTGAGTTCATGTATTTGTGGCTAGAGGTGGAGGGTTTTGAATCGACCATTGTTACACAGTTCATGTTGTTCCACCATTTATGTTATAATTTTTGCAAGCTTTCACTTATTTGGTGCAAATATGTTTTAATGGAACCATAATGTTTCAACTGTTAAACCATTTTTCTGCTGTCATACTAGCCGTGCAAGTTAAGAAGTAGAACTTTTTCGTATAATTTGAGTGTCCAACTGCTTTTTTTTTTTGTCTTTTTGGGATGCTGTGATGTGATTCTGTTGAGTTGTTGTTTCTCAAGTGATTTTGTTTGATGTTGATTGAATGACTGTTTTATCGAGTTCTGTGACTTATGTTGTGTTTAGAGGCCTATTAATTTCGCCGTTATCTGAATTTGCTTATCTTGTTAGTTGTTTTTATTTATTTAGTGCAAACTAAATGGGTGATTTTTACATTTGGGGAATTTTAATTGTTTTCTCTGTCTGTTTTCTTTGCAACAGATAGATGAGAATGTACAAAGGGAAATTATTAACCATAGATCACTGAGGCATCCCAATATTGTGAGATTCAAAGAGGTCCGTGAATTTCCACATCTTTTATTGGCATTGGTTTCCAAAATCGGTACTTTTGGTTTATATGATCTATTGATGTGACATCTAGGTCATATTAACGCCAACACATCTGGCCATTGTGATGGAATATGCATCCGGTGGGGAGCTTTTTGAGCGGATATGCAATGCAGGCCGCTTCAGTGAGGACGAGGTTCTTACCCAACACTTTGATTTCGTCCTATGCTCCTGAAATATTGTCTTAGCAAGTCTGCTTTCATTGTAGGCACGTTTTTTCTTTCAACAACTTATATCTGGAGTTAGCTACTGTCATTCAATGGTCAGTAAATAAGTTGTCAGCCTTTGATTATTATTTTACTTCGTCAAAAAATGCTTAGTTTTAATTCTTTTATG
>CAODLS011516227.1:0-14868 GCA_948243855.1 Flueggea neowawraea
GATCACCAAACTCTTTCCTCTAATATCAGATTCATTAAAGGTCACATATCTGCTAATAATAAATTTTGGGGTTCTATCTTTAGTACATCACAGTCGATAACCTTTCACCCCAGTTGCATACCCTAGAAATATGCATTTCATTGCCCTCATCTCTAGCTTGCCATCACTAACATGAGCATATGCAAGACAACAAAATATTTTCAAGCCAGAATAATTAGAGGGTTTACCGGACCATACCTCTTGAGGAATCTTAAAATCAATTGCAGTTGATGACGATCTATTTACCAAATAAGCAGCAGTGTTAACTGCTTCAGCCCAAAACTGCTTTGACAACCCAACGTTTATCCTAATGCATCTAGCATGTTGTACAAGTGTTTGGTTCATCCGTTCTGCAACTCCATTCTACTGTGGTGTATGGAATACATTGTGGTGCCTCATTATACCTTCTTTTCTGCAGAACTCGTCAAAATCCTTATTATAGAATTCCAACCCATTATCTGTTCTGAGTGTCTTGACTACTTTCCCAGTCCGTTTCTCCACCATAGTCTTCCACTCCTTGAACTTTCCAAACACTTCATCTTTAGATTTTAGAAAATACACTCACACATTTCCAGAGAAGTTATAAATAAAAGTAACATAGTACATGCATCCACTATGAGACTCCACCGTAGAAGGAACCCATAAATCAGAGTGAACTTATTCAAGTACCCTATTAGTAGTGTGACTACCCATACTGAATTTCACCCTCCGTTGTTTACTCATAACACAAGTCTCACATAACTTCAGCTTCCCGATCTCAGTACCTCCTAAAAGCCCTTTCTTACTCAAAACAGAAAGTCTCTTCTCACTCATATGCCCCAATATTCAATGCCATAACTCAATACAATTATCTTCCTTCTCTCCAGAATCAATAACCATGGAGCTCGACACTACCGTCATTCTCAATATTGAACTACCCATCAATGTATAAATTTCATGCTGCAATCTGTCTTTCATCACCACAAGAGCTCATTTTGACACCCTAAGAACTCCACCACTTTTAGAGAATGTGTACCCATTTTTATCTAGTGTACCCACAGAGATCAAATTCTTTCGCAGTCTAGGGACATACCAAGCATTCAATGTCCTAACCAATCTGTCATACATTCTAATCTGCACAAAACCACTATCTTTGACACCCAGCTCCCCATCATCTCCCAACTTTACACTTCCATTCCACTCTTTAAAAGTAGTGAACAAATCTTGTGAACAAGCCATATGATAAGAAGCACCAGTATCTAATATCCAAGATTCTACAGAATTAATTGTACTAACAGTTAAAACATCTCCTCCTTCTCCCTCGTCAGAACTATCCTGGTTTTCAGAATCTTTCTGAGCTACTACAACCTGCGCTTTCCCATTCGACCTCTGTACAATTCCCTTCTTCCTTTATGGACAGTTCTTTCTAAAGTGTCAATTCTCTTTACAGTGAAAGCATCTCAATGCAGCCTTCAATTTTGAACGCGACTTACTACGACCTCCCCTATTTTGTTCAATGCTCCTGCCCCTACTCACAGTTAACCCAGTCTCCACATTGCCTTCCTCAGAACCAAAAACTAATTTCTACAATTCTTTAGACTGTAGAGCATCCTTAACATCATTTATCGAGATATTATCCCTACCATACATCATAGTATCTACAACATTTTCATAAGAGCTAGGCAAAGAACACAACAAAATTATGGCTTGATCCTCTTTCTCAACTTTAACATCAACTCCATTCAAGTCTAGAATAATTCTGTTAAAGTTATCAAGGTGATATTTTACCTGCATACTTTCTGACATGTTCAAGGTATGCAGTCGCCTTTTCTGATAAAGCCTATTGGTCAGTGAATTTTTTGGTACTTGTTTTCAAGTTTCTTCCACAAGCTAGTTGTTGTAGTCTCATCGACTACCTCCCTCAGAACTACATCTGTCAGACTCAACAGAATCGCACTATGTGCCTTAGCTAAAATTCTCTTCTTTTTGAGCCGCTGTCAATTCTTCAAGTAATTTTTCTTCCTTTTCTATTGCTTATGCACACTTATATTGAACCAAAAGCGCATTCATCTTCAACTTTCACAAGGTGAAATCATTCGACCCATTGAACTTCTCAACTTCAAATTTCTGTGAAGACATCTTCCTTCTGCAGATCTAAACCCAGGTGTTTGTGGGCTCTGATACCACTTGTCAGAACAAGCAATAGAACAAGTGGAATAATAAAGAGAACAATCACACATAACACATAGATTTACGTCATTCGATCAAAGTGATTTACGTCCACGGGCAGAGAGCGAGCAATTCTATTTCAGTATTGAAAGACGGCTCATACGCCTTCTAGGTTACATATGTTTCCCCAATCCACCTATTTATAGAGTTTACAAGAGTTCTAGTTACTATATACTAACCCTAACCCTAAACCCATTTAAAATAATAAGACACGACCCATTTAGCCTTAGCTCATATTTTACTAGGATAGCTTTAACATATTACAAAAAAAAAAATCAATTCAACTCAACGTCAAGACCTATAAAATATGTTTTTATTGTTTTGATTTTACCACTTGTCATTCAATAACGTCAACGATGGTGGAATTTATCATCTTCCACAATGGAATTTATTTGAGGAAAAATTTTCTAAAGGGCTGGTAATTTAGTACTCTTTAGTATATGCTGATCATATAAAAAAAATGCTATAGACAAATCATTCTCAAAACAAGTCACTATTGTAAGTTGGCAGGTTAGTGGCGCCAAAATCGGCAGTTACCAAAAGGGGCTATGCCCTCTGGTATGGCCGAATCAATGTGCAACTAGCTAGTACCATAATATTCTGATGATGCGGATCAAATCAAGATCGTTTGCTCGTGCCACAGAATCAGAGACGTGACCCACAAAAGACAGAATGATCAATCACTCCATGCCACCTAAAAATGCTAGTGGATGGGTAATAGTTTAACCAGCAAAATGCCACATCCAATTTTTTTTGTTGTACTCTCTCATATACTGTCAATCATAATATGACATGCTATTTTTAGTATTAATATATTTAATAATATGAACTTACTCTTGATGCATCACATTTAAATTGGAGAAAACATAAAAGTATAGGCGAAACTAAGGGGTGGCAGGGTGGGCGATCGTGCACCCTTGTTGCTGGCTAAAATCCTATAATACCCCCTGAGTTCCAGTTCGGACGCAGAACAAAATCCAAATGGGAGCCTGATTGCGAATAAAGTGGTATTTTATAGTTGGTAGAGACCATATGTTATATATAATATGTCAATTTCTCATATAATACTATAAATGTATATAAATACCCTAAATAAACCGGAAATAAACTATAAATAAATCATAAAAAAACTATAAATAAACCAAATATATGTATTATATCTAAAGAGACCACGAACTCGAACGGGGTCACGGGACCATGCCGGACCCCCCTTAGGTCCACTCCTGGTTCCAGTGGCATTCATGAGAGCCGCCCACTATTGAGGAGAAATAGAAGGTGGCTCGCCCATTCCCCAACAAGAAGAAGACAGAAGCCCAAACTAGGTTGGCTTGGCTAGCCCAGGCTTCTGTTTTATTTATTAAAAAAGCCCAAACAAAACGTCGTCGTTTCGCGTTAGATTTTAATTTTTAAAGAAAAAATTACATTAGCGCTTCTGAGATATACCATATTCTTCTATTACATATGTATTTTGAAAAGACTCATATTTCGTCTATACTCTTGAATATCGTCAGCCAGAACTAACAAGCAAGTCATCTTTGATGACGTGACATGTTGGACTTATGCCTATATAACTGTAATGACTATTATGTTCTCACTCCTTCTTCTTCACTGATTTCCTCTCTTTCTCAACTCTAATTAAAACCACCTAAAGCTTGCCAGTCTCCACCCACCTCCACTGCAACTCTAGTCATCTAGAATCCACAAATCCGAGACAAATTGAAACCCAAAATCTACAAACCCGTCTTGTCTCTCTTCTTCGTCTCATTCTCTCATCTGTCTTCCGCAGCAGAAACTAACAGGAGGCCGCACACAGAAAAATTCGACGAAGACAACTTCTTTCTCTTCCAAAACAATCACAATTAGTCTCCAATTAGTATTATAGCAACACATCTTTGATGGAATTAACGAATTAAAGAATGAATATATCAAGTTGTGTGTTATTATAAAGAAAATGATGGAACTGAGAATGCTTTTAGATCCTCTAAATCTCTTCCCTTTCTTTGGCCTTGTGTTTCTGTAAGATCCTTTAAATCTCCTTCCTTTCTTAGTCTTTTTGTCCCCTGTTCCACACACCACTTCCCCGCTTCCACCAACCACCGCCGAATTTGAAAATATAGACCTCTACGCTGCTATGGTCTGCCGAGCCACTGCACCGCATGATTGCATTACCGTTGTCGCCATTGCTCTCTGGTAAATTAGGGTAAAGCGGGTTGTGTTTTGTTTAACGGGTTGAATCACCAGTCTGTAGAAGAAACAAAATTGTTTCCCGAGAGATATAGACCGAGAGAGAGGATGGAGAAAGAGAGTGGCAGATGAATAGAAAAAAAGCACTAGGTAGAGGGAGAAGACATAAATTAGAGTGATAGAGTCAAAGAGAAAGAAAGAAGTAAAGAGTGTGAGGTGGGAGAGAAAGGCAGAGAGAGTAAGAGGGAAAGAAGAGAGAGGAGAAATGATTAGAAAATTAAAAAAAAAAAGAATAAGAGTATATATTGGTACTTTGGCATTTTCCGTTAAGAAAATTTGGCATTGTTAATAGGTAAGGACGCAATAAGAGCCTTTTGAAAACTCACTTGGCGAAAGTAATTGCCCATTTTTAAAATATCCCTAGAGAAACAATGTTGTTACTTGAGGGCTAAAAAAATAAAAAAGCCATTAGACCAGAAGGAATTAAAACACTCACAGTCACCAAACTCACTACACCCAACTGGGTCTCCCATCACTTTGCATCGCCACCACAGTCACCATTCCTCCCACCAACTGCCATTGCCACTTGGTCTGCCTCTATCAACCTCCGACGTCGTTGTTGCTATCGCCGCTGGACACAAACAGTGAGTCACAGCTTTTTTTTTTATATTTATGTTACATCTTCAAGTCTAGTTTGAATAGATGCATATACATATTTAATGTTTATGATTTGGATATTTGTATTTTTTGTGAAATGGGGTGTGTTTATAGACCATAAATGAGTAAGTTAATAATGTATTAGTCCAATTTAACCATTTAATTGAAATCTATGATTTGTGATTAGAAATTCATAAATAATATACTATTATGTTAAGGTTTGAATAAGTGGCGGAGCTAGCATTCCGGTTGAGCAGGGGCTAGATTTTGGCTTTGCCACTACGTATATAAAAGTTTTCAATTAATTTCCGTGGTGCCAAGTTACTAATTATGCCATCAAAATATTATAATCAATCAACCAAATACAATTAAATTACAATTATACCTAAAAAAATTATGTGACAATTTATATTATGATATTTTTACTTTTAAATATTCAATTATGTGTCTAATTTACACAACCGTAGTAAACTTTTTATAAAAAAATCTTAAGGAGACTAGAGTTGGAAAATAAAAATGAGAGGTAAAGTGAGAATTTCATAAAAAGTAAAATTGAGAGCTTAATTAACAAAAAAAAATAAGGGACTAAAGTACTAAAATGGTATAATGCAGGAACCAAGGGGGTGCACAATGCTCCCCCACTGGTTTGAATTTTTATTGGTTTAATTATTTAGTAAATTTCAGATAATTTCTGATGGTTTATGCATCGGATGAATATCATGGACCATATGGTGAATAAATTTGGTTGTTGTTGGAATTAGTCATTTACAGTAAGCTTTTTTGTGTTGTTATGGTGGATTATTGTAGGTTATGGAGATGTATTTCTCTAAAAATTCAGGAGAATCGTCTAATGTTCCTGGTTCATTTCAAACTTCAGGTGCGAATATTAGGAAGAAAAGTAGCGAAATGGAATTCAATCCAGAAGGTGCGTTAGTGATCCGAAGTTAAGGAAACCAATTGATAGCTCTGATGTTCGGCTAAAAAATTGGATAAAGGGAGTATGCTCGGCTAAGAGATCATATGTATTTACATATTTTGCTCGCTTTCAATTTTTCCTTATTAATCGACATCTTAGCAAACAAATATATTTATTACGTCATTTATTCAACTTAATGCACTCAAACTATCCTTTACAAACTCGATTGGGATTGATAAGAATTATGGATCTACCACCGCATAAAAGAGAGTGTTGCTAATATTTCTCCTAAACTATTACCCCTTCAAATTTATTTCAATTGTAATATATTATTTACATATTAATTATTACACATGGTCACATATGACATTAAAAAAATTCAAATTTGCACTTTGTAACCACATTATCATATAGAAAATTACCATCCACTATTCACGCAGGTGATTTCTCTTAATTTTTTTGAAACGAATGATTTTCTCGAGCCAGTTTAATAGTGTTTGGCGTTTATTGTGTTGAACACAAATATTTTAATGGTTTTTAGTGTAATTCAGAACAAGTCAAAATCTACCAAGTTGGGAAAAATAAATAAATGCTTATTCACAATTCTTATATAAAAGGACAATTATACTGTAGACTCATCTCATGACAGCTAAAATATGCCGAAGATGTACGGAAACATGTAAGCAACTAGCAACCAACAGAAAATATTATTGATTCCAACAACTTACCAACAGACACCTGAGAAGATTGTACACTCATGAGCACCTCACCCCTAAAATTTAGTACAAATTGTCGAGTCACTTTGGTTTATTTTCGTTGTGAAAAAGCAAAATACACTATTTACAGGTAGGAGGTTAAGCACAAATTTTTCACCTCCATATCATCATCATCCAACAACCACCGGCGTAACAAAACGAAGTTTCTCCACGATGCACTGCCACCTCCGATATTCACCTCCGCTGGTAGAAACCCGGCGAATAAATGAACCATTTCAGAACAACACTTCAAAACAAGAGAAGACAAAATTTTCACACAGAGTCTACTGCCTCAACTTGTTGTCGAGCCAGTTACTTTTCCCTCCGTTCTTTCTGAAACGTTAATAAATGTCATAAGAGACTAGTGCAAATTGTGAAAATATCGAACTTCTTTAATGCCAAGCCAAGAAGATACGTACCCAGTCATCTATTACAAGACCTTCCCCAACACCCTTGGGGCCGGTGTCTGGTGGGGGTTTTTTCCTTGCTTCAAGAGCAGCCTCAGCTTCAGCTAACTGACGCTTCAGTTTTTCGAGTGCCTTGAAAGGGAAAAAAAAAATATCAATGTCATTGTTGGGCATTTATTATATTATCATTTTCATTATTGAAGAGGAAATGAGATATTCTTAGTTTACTTACAGGACTAGGTTTCTCGACATCCAAAAACACAACCCTCAATATTCGCTCAACTGTTACTTGATCCTTTTGTTCATCAAACTACATGGAAAAGAGTCAATCTGAGTATGCTATTTCATACCCTCACCAATATCTAAAAGAAAAATGTACCAGCAATTCACTGAATCATAAAAATTATCAAGAATCCATGACAGCAACATAATTTAATTGTTTAAAAGATGTGCCTATTTTGAGAGTTCACACAGTAATATACAAGACAAACTTACAACTTTGAGATATTCTTGAAGCAAGAAAAGCCATGTAAAAAAAAGACCACCCAGCCAAAATTATTAGAATGATAGAATCCTATGTCAACCTAAATGCTCTGTGAGCTCACATCACTGTTGAAACATAAAACAACAGATAAAATATGCCTCCCATCAACTTGACATTAATGGAAATCATAATAAAAAGTAACTAATGAACTCATAACTCGCATACTATATTCATTGCATTTGACAATAAGCAGTATAGCACAGGGAGTGGTGGAGAGTAAAGAAAGGGCAGGAAGCAAAGTTATATTTACCAGTTTTCATGCTCAAAAACACACCAAACACACAGATTTGCCCACAGTATGTCCCAGTCAAGTTTTATAAGTTCCAAATGGAAAAATGACTCAATTAACCACAGATACTTTCGAAAGGCAATGGTACAGAAGGCATGAATCATTACTTACCAGCTCAGGCACATAGTCTACTCCTGCTTTCACTTTCAAACTCATGATCTTAAATTTAACCTTGCTCTTCTGCTCGACTGGCTTTTCGTTGTTTTCCGGATGCTCAACAAACTTAAAAACTGTTAAATAAACAAATTACTTAAAAATGATTGCATGCACATTAAATTTCATTACAAACAAAACAAATTACTTAAAAATAATTGTGCACATTAAGCATTAAATAAAGCCCAGCTGAAGAATTCAATCACTAGTAAGAACACAATCACAAACTCCAGGGAATTACATTACTTAAATGTTAAATGAATGGTGGCGCTGTTAACCAACTAAAAACTAAAACATCTATCAGATTATCACACTCCTCCATCTCCAACTATGAACTATCCCAAAGAAAAAAATTAATTCAAAGTTCAAACACGCACAAAAACAAAAATTACTGCAGGTTAACTAAGGATAGATTAAAAGTAGTTTATTCACACATATTTATTGCAAGAATTAAAATTTAGGTAAGACCCTCGATCAAAATTAAAAAAAAAAAAAGATACAGCAAACACACCAAACTGAAGATGGCTCCATTTTTATATTGTCTTCTACAAATAGACATTACACAGTTCCAATCTCCACAATGACATGAGAGAGAGAGAGAGAGAATGACATCACCAATTCATAATTGTCCTATTTAATCTTAACTTATCTAGCAGAGTAATAAATTCTTCGAATCCTAAGCCACCGCATGACCGCATCAATATACAATTACAATTAGTGACAAGATTATCGTTAAACTAACTTCAGTAAGCTAATTTCTACCGTACTAAATGACACAAATTTACTGCGAACAGAACGGTAAAAAAAATTACCTTGAAAGCCACATGAGAACGGTTCGTATTCTTCAACCTGATTGCACTCCTCACCTGCTTCCCCGGTTCAACTACAAACAAACAATTTCAACAAAATCAACGATATCGGAGTTGACCAATGAAAACAGTCAACTAGAAGAAAAATCAATAAAACAAAAGCACCGAACCGTGACTTACAGGGGAAGTAAAGGTTGTTAGAAGGATCAAGCCGGAGTATACGCCGGGCAGGGAGAAGCGATCTCGCAACAGACGACACCGTATGCGAAGAAGAAGGTTTGGTGCGGCGGTTAGAATCCGTCACTTGACGGTTGGTACTGCCGTTATAATTCGTCAAGTGGCGAGTTGAAGACGAGGACGACGAGCTCGACGGCGCCGGTTGCCAGAAAGCGCAGAGTCCGAACAGCTTCGACTAGCCGTGCGACGGCTTCGGGCGGTCGGCGATGGCCATGAGTTGTTAACGGGAACGTGAAACGACGGCGGGTGAATTTCTCTGGAAATTTCTGTTTTGACTTTTTAAAATAAAAAGGGAATAATAATTTATGAAGAATATTATCTGGAAAGTCTGAGACTGCGTGGATTAGTTGGTTTTTCTGTTGGAAGAGGTTCACGAGCTTTAAACACGGGCGTCGGATTCCAAATGGAATATCAAATGGAGTGGAATTGGGCTTTGCGGTCCGGTGTTGGATGCGTTGAGTTGAGCCTTGGTGACAACAAAGCAGTACAAAGTTGAGGGTAATGTAGATTTGGTGAGGTTTAATTAATGGCTTGAATTCTTTCTTACACCCGGCGCAACTACTCCACTTCTAAAATATTCTAATTTTAATTTGGAAGTAGTTTATCTTTATCTTAGGTCATCTCCAACTCACCTCTATTTATAGAGAAAAATTTTATTTTTGGAGTTAAATCCACTCCAACCCATCTCTATTTTTAGAGCTTGTTACAATGTATCTTCAAATTTAGAGGTATACTTTAGCAACTCTATTTTTTTTTGCCTTCATGCATGTATATATTCAATTTTGGCATTTGTGTTTCATATATTTGTGTTTTATGGTATCCACTTTTCAATGTATAAACACATTATTGTAAAATTTATGATTTAAATATAATATTAATTAATTCAAATATTTTAATATGAATTTAATATCAAATAATTAATTTTTTTATATAGAGGGAGGGAGAGAGAGATAGGGAGAGAGAGGGAGGGGGAAAGAGAGAGGAAGGGAGCAACAGAGAGATGGACAAAAAGGGAAGGAGGGAGAGAGAAAGAGAGAGGGAGAGGAAGAAAAGAGAGAGGAGAGAGGGAGATAGGAAGAGAGAGAAGAGAGAAAGGGGAGAGAGGGAGAGGGAAAAAGAGGGAGAGAGGGGGAGAGGGAGAGAGGAGAAGGGGGAGAGAAAGGGAGAAAGAGGAGGAGAGAAAGAGGGGGGGAGAAAGAGAGGGAGCGAGGGGGAGAAATTAAAAATTTAAATATAGTATTAATTAATTCAGCCCACCTTTATTTTTTTTGTTCTCCTTTTTTATTCCATGTAATGATTGTTTGTTTGTTTGTTTTGTTAATTTTTAAATAAAAATAAATTTTACGATTAATCTTATTTAATAAATAATAAAAAAGAATTAAGTTTATATTTAGCGTGTGAAAAAATAATAATAGAAAATGAAATTAAAAAGAATATTTAGAGAATATTCATTTTTAGAGTTGAAAATAGAGTTATGGATTGGAGATGATTTTACTGTAACCCAATATTCTTGATTTATATAGTTATTTATTGAAGGTCATCTCAACCAAAAACTCTATTTTTAATTTTAAAAATACAGCAATTACAGTAAAATTATCTTCAATCCATGATGGCCTTAAAGACTAGTGGTAGACATCATAACTATTGATATGACAATTGATATCCGATATGATTCTGATGTTTAAGCTGCAAAAGAAGTTTTCGACCCATTTTGGGCAGACCACTCCAATTTCAAATTTTATAAACGGTGTTTTGATTTCGATAAATTGAATGATAAAGAGTAAATATAAATCGTAAATCAATAAATTAGCAAATTGCATAGTAATAAGATAAAGAGTTTACCACGTGTTCTAAAAACCACAATGCGAATAAATAGTACTCCCTCTTTTTCAAAATAAGTGTTTTTTTAGCAAAACTATTTTTTGTCATAATAAATGACATTTTACAAAATTAAGAAAATTTTGAACATAATTTTCTAGATATGCCGTTGTAGTGACATATACTATATAATTGATATTTTCAATCAGTTATTAATAGGGATAATATAATAAATAATATCATATTTAATGTAATCTAATTATTTTTTAATATGTGTAAAATAATTTTAAAAAATATTTATTTTAAAAAGTACTTATTTTGAAAAGAAGAGAGTAATAAATTGTCAAAATACAAAAACCTAACTAAGATGAGGATAGTGAGGTGTATAACATAGTAATTATTTATTCTCAGATGTAAGCATTTCTGGATTAAAAAGGTAAGGCAATCCACTCAATAAATGTCTATATAAATCAAGAATATTGAGAGCAATGTAGGAAGCCAGAAGCTTAACTCTACACCTTTTATTGGTCAAAATTATAACCGTGCAGTAATCTAAAAGCTAATACAAAGCTTTGCAGCTGCAAACTATGCATCAAATCAATTCATAGCTCTTTGCAAACACACTTTGCAGGAAGCGACAAATTTTACATGAAAGTGTTTCCTTGCAAGACTGCGTCGCTGACAACGCATATCCAACAAGCCCTAAACAATCTTACACTACAACATCACAAGGTTAATATTCTAAACAGGATCATAAAATGAACTTACAACTTTCCTCAATGATACCATTTGAACATACAGGAGTGGCCTAAACATTCAACCTCCTCAAGTTACCACCTCAAGCGAGTCATCTGGCTCAATCGGGACTTTCAAGCAATGACTAACAGGTGCATGGGAGAAGATATTAATTATCAGAAGAAACGAACAAGAGACAGAAGAAAACCAAAGCGTGCAAATATCAGTGAAGATGTGAAATGAATAATTCAAGAGACTCTTTTTTATCCCTCACAGGAGGTCTCGGTCAATGTTAAAGCCTGACTCAGAAAAGGTCGTGGCACAAGTAGAGTCCCAGGCTAAACCTCTAAATGCGAAGTGATCCAGTCACAGATTCACGGCCAGAACTGCCGTCTTTATTTTTCAATGACAGATTTCCGAACTGGGATTCAAGGTCCCTGCTGTTAGTCCGGCGATGACTAGAAGACTGTTGCTGTTTCTGCTGACGGTGTGGTTGTTGCGGTTGATTCTGCTGCTGATAATGTTGCTGATACAAGGCTCGTAGCCTTCCAATCTCTTTCTCCAGAACTTCATGTTCCACTGAAAAAAAATTAAAGAGTTGATCATATCAAACAAATCAAAATAGAAAAATAAAAAATTTTATACTGCGACTGAGGCAGATCACTTAATCCTATTAAGACCACCGATGGCATTTTCACTTTCACCCTCTTTCGGAAAGCTGGAGCTTCCCTTCCCTTCACTATTCCAGAAAGAGATCTATTCATATATACCACGACTTCTATAAAGAAAACCTATCTTTTCAAAAGCAGAATCACTTTTAAAGCAAGAGACCACAAAAAATTACTTCACTTCTTTATGTTAACATGTGATTCATTTCTTCGTCAAAAAAAAATGTGATTCATTTCTTAATCAAAATTCATATGTGCAAACAAATCCCTTGACATAATAGTCCACAGGGAGACACTTTTTGAATGTATGATGGCTAAGATAATATGACTGCGTACAACTTTCACAGAGCAAATGATCCATTAACATATTCCCCTTTAGTGGGTTTATAAGAGATATATATATATATATATACACACACATATAACTTGGAACAGGCACAATGAACAAAGCCTGACAATATAAAGTTTCATTGTTAATTGCTTTCAGAGCTGAAGAAACAAGAGTGACCTACTTCCTGAATTAGCCAATATGTTAATGATGTAAAAATAAACAAAACTTTGTTTGCTACAGGATGAACAAGCCAAGGATCCAACTTCAAAGTTATCTGTAAAAAGGCCATCGTTATTAAGGAATGCTTAGTGACTTAACTCAAGATAACTTAATTCATGTAATTTATTAAACTGTCTTTACTATAACGGACTTTTTAAACACAGTTTTGTAATCTGGCAAGGGTAATTCAGTAAACTGGTTTGAATTAAGACAAGAAAATTTGTCCCAACTCAAGCCACAAATACCTATATAAATACTCTTTCAGCCTGTTACTGTTCCTTTAACAGTGACAGAGCGGATTTAACCTTTGTCAAAAAGAAAGAAATTTTACAAACCATGCCGTTGTTTCTCATATATGACAAAAATGCCCTTGACAATTTTCTTTTTCCTTACAGTTCACAACTTATCTTCTCTCTTCTTCTTTCTTTTTTTTTGTCAAATTGTCTCTTTTTGGTTTTTTTGGTCAAAGTTATCTCCTTTAGGCTTTAGAACTATGATTCTCTTTCTTTTAAATCTTTCTCATATGCGACCTCCATTTACAGAAATAACTACTTTTAATCTTTCTCATGAGATTTTTTTCGCTTTCTTCTATACTTTTTGTGCAGTTCTTTATTTATATTTTGGGTTAATATTTAAAAATATCTTGAATTTTAAATTAATTATCAAATCTAGCCTATTCTTTGAAAAATAGCTAAACAATTCCCAAACGTTGGATCTTATATTAAAAATACCACGTCATTTGTTCTCCATCCACTTTTGTCATTAACAGCTTTTGTGGCAAGTCCAGGTGGAAAAATTGATGATGTGGCATGTCCATGCAATCAATTTTGCCACATGGGCATGCCACGTAAACCATTAACGGCAATAGTTTCCCCTAACTGAAGTTATATGAACATAATCAATAGTTACAATTGTGTTTGTTTTTAGCACCAGCAGCAGTGCACTGGGAATCAAGCTAGTTTTTATTATTATTAGACCAGCTCTAACTTTCATTTCTAAGTAAATGTAAGACCTAGCTTGACTAAGGTTGCAAATGAGCCGAACCGTTCAGCTTGATAAAGCTCGTTTGTGACTCGACTCGTTAATAAACGAGTCGAGTTTGAACACCTAAAACCTCAGCTTGAAAAACTCACGAACAAGTTCATTTGTGTGTGTGCATCTGTATGTATGTTAAATATGTGTTAAATTAAATTATGAAAAATATGCTTATGTTTGAAATAATATTTAATATTTGAGTCACATCGACAAAAATGCTAACTTACACTAATTGACTATGCCTATAAAAGTACAAGTTTGTTCACAAATGATATAATATTGGTTGAACTTGTAGAACAAGTTAAAACTTCTAATAGTTCTTGGTTCGAGTATATATTCAACATAAGTTTATTAACTAACCTAAGCTTTATTATATTATTTTTAGTACTTTTGCCAAATTTGAACACATTTATAATTTTATTTGAACTTTCATTGAGCCGAGTTCGAAAAACTAGCGAGTCTTGTAACAAGCCGAGCTTGAACATGATTTTGAATTCGAGAAAGAGCTTGAGTTCAAGCTCAAGTTTGAAAGATTTGGGTTGAACCGAGCTTGAACACTCTAAAACTCGGCTCGGCTCAAGTACACCCCTAAGCTTGACTCTGAACATAAAATTTAAAATTCCAAAACCGATACTTTTTGGAAAAAACGAATTGCACAAATCCTTCACTCTCTCTTTCTTGGGAAACCATCTTTAATAAAGAAGGGAGACACCCAAAAATTTAAAAAGCCAATTAACTGCCAATAATACAAGTTTTTTGAACTCACAGTATTTGATAAGCTGCTCCTGAGCTAAACTTTCAAGACGTTGCTTAAGTGCTTTATTCTCCATGCTCAAAATAAGATTTTGCTGGTTGAGAAATTCA
>CAODLS011516425.1:0-16176 GCA_948243855.1 Flueggea neowawraea
GTTGTCCTGGAAAAAGGATTCCGCCACAAGTGAGTACAGATGAAAATCCAAAGGGAATTGAGTTTGCTTCACTTCTCCATATACGGATCAGTGATGCCAATGGTAGGATTGATGTTTTGGATGACAAGATGTTGAAGGTTAAAGGTTCAGACTGGGCTATCTTGCTTCTAGTGGCTTCATCTTCTTTTGATGGACCATTTACCAAGCCATCAGATTCAAAAAAAGATCCTACTTCAGAGTGTCGGCAGGCATTGAAGTCACTACTGAATCTTTCCTATTCTGATCTTTATAATCGGCATTTGGATGACTACCAGAATCTCTTTCACTGTGTCTCACTGCAACTTTCAAAAAACTCCAGTAGAAACACAGGAGATGGGTCATCAAAGACCAATTATGTGTTTCCTGCAAATAAAGATTTTATTCCAACAGCAGAGAAGATAGAATCTTTTCAATCTGATGAGGATCCATCACTAGTGGAGCTCCTATTCCAGTTTGGTCGATACTTGCTTATTTCGTGTTCACGCCCTGGAAGTCAAGTGGCAAACCTGCAGGAAATATGGAACAAGGATCTTGAACCCAAGTGGGAGTGTGTATTCTTCTCTGTTCTTTATTTTTTGTATCCTTTGCATCCCTTTGGACCTGTTTTGATTATTTTAATGTTTTTCTATTGAGTTCTTTGAATTTTTTGAGGTCTAAGCTTTTAGCTAGCTAGTTACTTTAGACTGTGGGAGACATTTCATTTTGTCATGCATAAGAGTATTATAGAAATATCGATATTTGTGAAGCATTCAAACTTTTCCATGTGCTCTTCTGTGTTATCTTATTTGTTCATTGCTGGAAGTGAAGGCATGTGATTCACAGTGTTTGTAAATAAATAATGTATTGTGCAATTGTCAATATGATGCACACAAATCTTGCATGAACAAGAGAAATTAAAAAGTTTTTTTTGATATTCAGATATTAAACTAAAAAGTAAATAAAATTATTGGAACTTAAGGGTGGATATGATATTCAGATATTGTATTAGCAGTAACAATCCTTTTCAATGGAAGGAAACAACAGCAACAAAGGGCAAGTTTAGGTCATCTTTCTAGTTATTCATAGAGATATACTTTTCATCTTAGAAATTGTGCTTATAGTCAGCAAGATGAGTAATTTGCACATTTTCCCTTCTCTGTCCAATACTCAATCGAAGCTCAGTTCACTATATAATCTACATAGAAAATTTGTTTATGTTAAAGTTGTGGAGTGGTCACTGAGTGATTTCCCCTTAGTATGGTATTCATGAGCATTGGTTTTTCTTTGAAACTTGGTAATAATTGTGTGGTTTCGAGAATATTAAGAAGAGGAAATTCTTTAAAATATCTTCTTTACTTGTAATTTTGCAATATATCCCATTTGCATCAAACAAATGTCATGAGTCAAATAACCTCCTGTTTTATTTTGTTGTTTTACTAACTTATTTCTGTTTTAATGACTGCTTATCATCAAGATTTACTATTCACAATACGCCAAGCGAAAAACTTGACCTCCTGTGCTTCGCCAATTACAGCAAGGTACATATTTAATGTCATTGATGCTTCTGCTTCTTTTTGCAGGTCAGCTCCCCACTTGAACATCAATCTCCAAATGAACTACTGGCCTTCGCTGCCTTGCGACCTTAGTGAGTGCCAGAGCCTTTGTTCGATTTTATCAAATCTCTCAGTCAATGGAAGTAAAACTGCACAAGTAATAACAACTATTTTTCCTCTAATTTTAGAAATATAAGCTGTTTCAGAGTTTTTGTTTGTACTTTTTTATTTGGTAGGATTTCAGGGGTAAAAGCATACTAAAATCAATAGGAAAATAGAAAAAAGATGGGCATTTTAAGCTGTGATGTTAAACTGAGGAGTTTTTGAAATAGAAGTCCTTGCTCACTAGGTTCCATGCTGATATTGCTACTCGGAATAATTTTCAAAAGCCAATTATAACTTATTCATCCTAACTATTTTGCTAGCGGAACTTTCCAGGGCATATCCAGTGTCAGTAACATCCACTTCCTATATGTTATGGCCAGTTAGCTTCATTCTAAAGCATAATTCCCATGGTTTTCTCGCTTCGTCTTTTCACAATTTTCTTACTTGATTGTGGCATGTTGCAGGTAAACTATGAAGCAAGTGGTTGGGTTGTACATCACACATCAGATATTTGGGCTAAATCTTCAGCTCATATTAAAAAAGCTGTTTATGCAGTGTGGTGAATGGGTGGGGCATGGCTTTGCACCCATTTATGGGAGCATTACTGTTATACACTTGACAAAGTATGGTGTTGACTCTTCTTCATTGCTTATATATAGCTAACCTTTTCGTTCATTATTCCATTTCCTACTAGCATTGTACAATGAGATCTTCTATTATTCCATTTCCTAATGCAAAATGACATTAACAAAATAGCCAATAAAACTCAGAGTTAATGAGTGAACAGTTGAATGATCCCATCTTCGTACATAGCATTGCGTTGTCAAAATGCATGCCTATTGTCGCTCAATCAACAATCTTCTATTATAGAATGTATTCAACAGGCTATATAGGGTTTGGTTGAAGCATTGTCTGGTGATTCAATTGTGTATTTTTGTCACATACCCATTCCAGGAGGTGTACTTAGTGAATAGGTGAGATAACACCAAGGAAATTTTTCTTTTTGCGTCAATGAAAAAGATTGTTGTTTTGCCTAGTGTTAAAAATAATGGGGGCTCAACTACCGAGAATAATGACATCATTCAAAAATGTTTAGGACATAATTGTTTCCCAAGATATCGCTGGGGTGGAAGCATTTCCTAGTGCATTGTATGTATTGATTTATCGCTCTTGCCAACAGAGAATTTCTGCATCAACATAAAACTAATCCAGGCCCAGATATTCTTTGACTAATGATGTTTTGATACATGCCCCTTGCTAACAATGAATGTGTGAAGCCACAAAACGGCCGCCCGATCATGTTCAGTTATTTGATATTTGATAATCTGTATCAAATTCGAAACAACTTACTTTGCCGAATTAATTTTCAATCCTCATAAATAATATGCTTCGTTTCGTAGATCATCATTGGTCTTCTTCTTGTGGTTGTTATAATACTTAGTATAGAATTGGTTTGAACCAAGTGGATGGTGGTAGACATAAAAACTGCTTTTGTGGTCTTATTGTATTTGAAACTTGGAAATTATGGTCTTGAAGTATTAAATTACAACTTATCGGAATTTGTAGTTTCGTTTTTAGATTCTCTGAAATTATAGATTTTCTGAAATATAATTAGTCTTTTTTCTAATTTGTTTTGCCTGATTAGGATTTTCTTAGAAATTGAAGGCCGTGATGGTTATCTGGAAACCAATCCTTCAACTTCCCCAGAGCATGACTTTGTTGCCCCAGATGGTAAGATAGCTTCCGTAAGTTACTCGTCAAACATGGACATGGCGATCATAAAGGAAGTTTTTTCTGCATTTATCAATGCTTCTGAGGTGAGGCACTTTGCTGTGGTATCCATAATTTATATTTGTACAGATTACCTGTGATTTTACATTCCTTTTGTTAGAGCAGGTTTTGGGCAAAACTGAGGATGTTCTTGTTCAGAAAGTGCTCAAGGCTGAGCCCAGGCTTTATCCAACCAAGATAGCTAGAGATGGTTGTATTATGGAATGGGTATGTGCGTTAAAATGCCAACTCCTAATCAGAATATTTGGCACTCAAGTATAAGCAATGACTTCTTTTTCCTAATTGCCGATATAAAATCCTGTGGTAATGCAGGCACTTGATTTTGAAGACCCACAAGTGCATCATCGACATCTTTCACATCTATTCAGCCTTTTCCCAGGGCACACCATCACAATTGAAGCAAATCCTGACCTTTGTAAAGCTGCAGAAAATTCTCTGTACCAAACGAGGTTCGTTAATTTCCAATTAGGATGACAACATTGTTTCTACGACTTTTTCTATGTTTAAGGGTAGTCGATCAACAAGCTGAAGTTTCTGAGTGTTTTTCTTTCTTTTTTCTAGACATATTTTTTTTTATCATTTTACTTTTTCTAGTAGATTACAAATGTTCTTTTTTTTTTAAACCCTAATCCGATCAAGATTAGAAACGTTTTTGAAAATATAAACCAAAGTTCTTGCACAGGAGTGAAAAAAGGATACATGTGAATGACTACCAACAATAATAATCTGTCTGAAATGATGTCATGCTATGGAGATCAAGATGTTGATGTGAAGGTAAAATGATGGTGTTTATTAATCTATTTTAGAATATATCATTTTCATGGTAAATTACTGAAAAGAGTCAATTAATGGCAATGTGTATTTACATTTTAAAAAATGATGTTGGATGTCTGAGAAATGTGTTTCCCTTGCATTAGAATTGACCTTAATAATTCATCTTATTGTCATAATACACGAGTTTCTTAATTGTTCGACTTCTATTATTAATAGCTTTTTCTAATGTTCTAGCTTACATTTTAATATGTTAAATCAGGAGAGGATGGTCCAGGATGGTCGACCTCATGGAGAATTGCACTATGGGCACGTCTACACAACATTGAAAATGCATATAGGATGGTTAAGCATTTGTTTAAGTTGGCAGATGTTAGTGAAGAAGGAGTAGCTTTCGAGGGGGGCTATATAGTAACTTGTTCACTGCACATCCTCCTTTTCAGATTGATGCCAATTTCGGGTGAGTAGCTTTGCATGCATTGTCCCTTTTGAAAATATTGTAGTAATGAGATTAATTTTCTACATCGAGTTCCCTTTTCTAATTTGTAAAAACGTGACCCTATATATTTTCTTTTTCTTTACAAAAACATCACAAATTTAATAGGTTTCTTCTTGTTGCAAGACGAAAAATTTCTAATATGCTTAGACAATAACTAATCTTCCATGGCAGAGGCACTTTTGGCGTCCTTGATTTTTTGCCTTTGATTTTCTGAAGAATGTGTTCTAATGCTTGTTGCTCGGAAGTCGAAATTGCATTGCTGATATGGTTACATGACATCTTGAAAATTGTGACTATTTAATATCCAATTTAGCAGTAGATCTATGTGGAAAAGTTCTAAAATTATTCTTAAATCTGAAACAGATAATCAAAACAGAAGTTCATGCAAAATCAATGTAGTCCTCCATTGTTCTGCTTATTCTGATTTTAATTAGCAAGTGTAGTGCCAATTTTGCAATAATTTTT
This sequence comes from Flueggea neowawraea, assembly GCA_948243855.1. Classification (NCBI taxonomy): domain Eukaryota; kingdom Viridiplantae; phylum Streptophyta; class Magnoliopsida; order Malpighiales; family Phyllanthaceae; genus Flueggea; species Flueggea neowawraea. The sequence continues at coordinate 5,203 of CAODLS011516425.1, forward strand.
TTGGCCATCATCTCTTACCACTCATGGTGATTTAGGCTTTCAGACTATATTTTGTTTCTGAATTCATCTCACTGATTCTGAAAGCAAAATGGAACTTCCAAGGTGTTCTAAACCCTCTTATCAGTACATAAAGGACCTATCTTTTCAATACCTAGTATACAGGGTTTTTCTTTACTATTTAATGACTGAAATTTGTGTCACTCCTGCTACTTTTGTTTCAGTTTTACAGCAGCAGTTGCCGAAATTCTTGTACAGAGCAACATTACAGATTTGTACTTCCAGCCCTTCCCAATGACAAATGGCCAAATGGATGTGCGAAAGGATTAAAGGCTTGTGGCGGGTTGACAGTCGATATATGCTGGAAAGAAGGAGATCTTCACGAAGTTGGACTGTGATTGAAGGATGAATCCTCTCTCCGTACCCGAAGATTGCATTATAGAGGAAATATGGCCAAAACAAGCATATCCCCCGGCACAATTTACACTTTTGATGCACAGTTAAAATGCATCAAAACATGCTCTCTCGGTGGGTGAAGTTTCTTTTCTTAAAACATTTAATGCATGTTTGTTTCAGTGGAACCAATTGAGGTTGAGAGCGCTTCTTTTAAACTTTTAAACTTTGCTGTTTGTTTGAAGGCAGAAAATGCACCTGAAATTAACAGTTCCACTTTGAAACTGCAAATTCAACAGCTAAACCAAAAGGGCCCTTAGTCATGTTTTAAAAGATTGAGAAAGTGGAAGAAATCGTGCAATTTTATGTGCTCTTTCATGGTTTTTTTTTTAAAGTTAATGTCATCTATTTTAACTGCAGCGAGCCAGTAATCGACTACCAGTAGTTTCCTCGATTATATTTTGCATCTTTTCTAGAGTTAGTCTGTTATGATTCCTTATCATCATTAAAACTTCTTTCATGTAACAGTCGATAGGAAAGAAAATGAAGTCTCAAATTTTCTTTTACTTCAATTTAGGATACTTAAATAAATAAATAAGGGTATACAATTTTAGAGTTCGTTTGATTGGTGAGATTTTAAAATCATATTTGTTTGTGATTTCAATAAGGATCATTTGATTTAAATCAATATACATAAAGAACATGTATACGTATATAATGGCACGTGGATTAGTGAATTAACAACATCTGAATGACTGGATCTCAGGTGGAATGATCAGCCACTCTTTTACCACCTCTTTTAATCCTTACAAAAGAACAAGATATAAAGCCACTGCACATAATTTGAATGTTTCTAAACATACTATTAACATCCCATTTACAAACTTTATCATTATAATTAAGCATATCAACAAATATAACAGAATTAGACTCAATGATCTAATTCCACTTATTCCTTTTAGCTAACAATAATGCCATTAGCCTTCCGGCTATGATCCTATCCATCAAAGCACCTGGCTCTCTCTCGCTACAGCTACTATACCCACAATATCTTCCTGCAGAGTCAAAGAAGCCTAACGATTGATTTTGATATATTCACTAGTGTTAGGAATCGGCATCCATATTAGGGAGCGGTGAATAGTGTGGATCAACACTTCAACGAACTCTTTTTGGTTTCTTGAACTCTTTTTGGTTTGCTTGTGTCAGCCACCAAAATACAATAAGCCATCAGGCCCGAGACAACAAATTCTCGGGCATATTATGAGGATATTACTTCTTTGAACTGTTGAATTCGGTTTTGATGATGATGATTGTAAAACATTCATGAAAGATGTGTTAAATTGTAAACTTGTTGATATCTTGATACAAAGTGACTTGTATATGATACAAGTCACTTTGATCATATTCAAGAAATTCTGGGTTTTCAGATGTAACACAAGTCGCGTTGTACATGATACAAGTCACTTTGACGGGACTCATTCAGGAAACAAAAGAATTACAAATCATACAAAGCGACTTATACATGATACAAGTCACGTTATACGTATCTCATTCAGGAAACAGAAAGATTCAATATCATACGAAGAAACTTGTACACGATACAAGTCACATTATAACCTTTTGGATTGATTGCACAAGTATACAAGTCACGTCACGTTGCAAAGAGTACAAGTCATGTTATATGATGATCAGATGAGGACAAAGCCAAAACGCTCATCGGGATTTGAATTTGAATATTCTCTGACACGCTGACGTAGATTAAAGGTGCAATCTTGAGCATAATCGACAACACACATTGCAGATGGTACAAGTCGCGTTGAGAATTCATTGTGTGAATTGTGCATATTCTGGAACGAAGAACAACGCACGTTGAACAAGCCACAAGTCACATTGATATATGATCAATTCACGTTGAATGAGATACAATGCATGTTGTACAAGATGACGTCATTTAAAATAGAATATTTTATCTTTCACAATGACTACTTCGAGGCTCCAACGACTATATCTTCAAGAGTGACTATAAATAGACGTCTATGTACAGAAGAGAATAGTGAGATACCCTTGCCAAGAATTGCTAATCATTTTATCTCTCACTTCTACCATTCCAACTCATATGAGCTATTTATTTGCTATCTTACTGTTGGGTTTGAGGGAGCTTCAATATACTATAACTTTGGGTTAAATTTGTAACAAGTAAGATTGTTTGCTCGGGGTAGATAGATTTTCTTATTGTGCCTTAGAAAAACAAGAGAGGTTGCTAGTGAGTCTTAGAAAACTAGAGTTCGATTTTGCTTGTTGGTCCCGCAAAAATATGTGGTTCGGTTTCCTAGTTGATCCCGTAAAAACTAGAGGTTAGGTTTGCTAGTTGAGCCTGCAAAAACTAATAGTTGTGTTTCCTAGTTGATCCCGCAAAAACTAGAGGAATGTTTTCTTGTTGAGCCCGCAAAAACAAAGTGTAAAAGTTTCTTGTTGATCCTGAAAAAATAAGGTGTAACGGTTTCCCTCCACCTACAAGTGAGAAAAAATCTTTAGTGGATTGAACTCTCTAGTTGAGCTAGAGGAGTGGACGTAGTTTAAGAAGGACCGAACCATTATAAATCGTATTTATCATCTCTTCCCTTACTCTCTCTTATTTACTTTCTTTGCATTGCATTTGATTTACATTGTTGTGTGTGGATTGGATCTTTAGAGATTTCACATTTACTCTTTGATTTAAGTTTGAAAGAAAACTTTGTTATTTTTTTTATTTTACAAAAGATTTTCAACAAAATTTTTAACTTGCTAAAAATCCAATTCATCCCCTATTGGATTGTCATTCCCTTGCCCCCTACTGGGACTTACACGAACAAGTCATTGTATGGAAGCCTCGCGTATGACACGACATTCCCGAGCTTGATGGATGTTAAGGCCGAGTGTACAACCTTTGAGGTATCGATCAGGCTGTGACAAGGTTACATCCTCAACAAGTCACAACTCGACAAGTCTTCGGTCAAACGAGATCGAAGAATATAAAACATCCTCGATCAAGTCACCACTCAAGAAGTCTCTGGTCAAGCTCAAGCTAGTCATGAGACCAAAGACTATAAAACTTCGATGACAAGTTGTCGATAGCCTCAGGTGGAAATAGTCGAGTAGTGTGCATGAACCAAACAAGCCATGATTTGGACGGTTATATTGTGAAAACCACTCCTATTTCTTTGGTTTTACTTTATTAATGCGAAGTTTACATTTTAGTTTGCCGTTTGCAAGCTTTTGATTTTGTTCCTTGACTTAATCATTTTCATACTTGTTTACATATTACATGTTTTCTGATGGCTATATTGCAGGCTTTTTATGTTGTTCTTGTCAAGGTTACTGTTGCTTTTCATTCTATTGATCTATTCATTTGATTTTTAGGGATATATGTATTATTCCTTACACAGGAAAACTTAGACCAAGTCTTTTTGTTTTTCTTTTCTTTTTTGGTTGGAAGGGGAAATTTTTGTTAGAAGTTAGCTCTTTTTTATATATATATTTGAAATCAAAGTTAGCTCATTTAGTTTGGTTTCAATTAGATATCGAACTGAAACCGCCGAATCAGAACCGAATCGGTCAAAACAGGAACTATGAACTTGCACAGTAAAAACCGATGGCTCACGGGCTAGTTCCGGTTCAGGAGTTCTAAAAACCGTTGAATTGCCGGTCAAAATCGGAATCGGTCCAGAACAGGAATCGAGCAGCCCAAAATTGCCCCTGGGCAGTTTGATCCCGGTTCAGTGGTTCCAAGATCCGAAATTGTCGGTTCATGAACCGTGACTACCTCTAGTTTCAACTATCTTCTACCAGTGGTAACTGGACCAAGTTTGTGCACTTAACAAAATCAATTTTAAAAGAAAACATCTTGGAAAAATGATACTACAGAGTACAGACTAGAGGTGGCCAAATTGAACCGGAACAGCGGAATCGAAATTGACACAGTGAAAACCGGCGACTCACGGGCTTGTTTCGATTCAAGGGTTCTAAAAATCATCGAACTGTCTGTTAATTGGTGATTTGAACCGTTCAGTTGAACCTTCGGTTCAAATCGTCGGTTAACCAGCGGTTTAACCCTTAAAACCCAACGGTTAATCTCTTAAATTAGTGGTTTTAACTCTCTTAAACTAGCTATTTTAACCAAAATCAAAGGTTTAATCTTTCTAAACTAGCGATTTTAACAATTTTTTTTAAAATAAAAAAATTCAGTTTGAACTGGACCAAATCACTACGGGAATAGCTGATCGAATCGTCCAAACCGTTGATCAAACCGGTCAAACTGGAATCGGACTGGAACAAGAACGGAACCGCCCAAAACCACCCATGGGAGGTTTGGTTTCGGTTTAGTGGTTCCAAGAACTGGAACCGTCGGTTCGTGAACTGTGGCCACCTGTAGTTTCAACTATCATCTACCAGTGGTAAGTGGACCAAGTTTGTGCACTTGACAAATCAAATTTAAAATAAAAAATCTTGGAGAAATGACACTACAGAGTACAAACTAGCGGTGGCCAAATTGAACCGAAAATGCGGAATCAAATTAGAACCGGACCGGTCAAAACCAGAATCGGCTTGGAACTGGAACTGGCATAAGTGAAAATCGGCGATTCACCAGCTGAAATTGGTTCAAGGGTTCTTAAAACCATAGAATTGTCGGTTTTCCATGGTTCAAAAACAACGATTCAACTTTTTATCTTTATTTTTTTTACTTGTATAAATTAACTACTTCTAATTATAATCTTGTAGTTGTATTAATTGTACACAAATTGTTTGTACATTTTCATTAAAAAAAATTATTGTAAACCAAATAATTAATAATTATTATAATTATAGACCATTTATCTTTTTTTTTTTCATTTGTAAAAATTATGTACTTATTAAATAGAAATGTAGTTAAAATTTGGTAGAGAATATATATATTTGAAAGTACATTTAACGAATTCAAATCAGTACGAAAGCAGAAAAATAAACCGGGATAAAAATTGATAAAAATCTCCCCCTCTATCTCTCCTCTCTTGCGATCACTCTTTCTCTCTCTTTCACGATCTTCATCTTTCTTCTCTTTCTCTTCCTCCGTCCTTCACCATTGCTTTATCTCTCTACGACACTGTTCGCCGCTTCATCACTACTTCTTTCTCTTTACTAGCCTCTCCTCCTCTATCAGTTCCTCTCTTTCTCGACGCCAAGTCCTTCATAGATCACTCTTTCTCTCTCTCTCTCTCTCTCTCTTTCATGATTTTTATTTTGTCCATCGTATGTACACCTAACAAAGATGGTGGACACGTATTCACCTAAAAATTAATAAAATTATAATATCAAATGAAACAAATTTACAGATAGACATTTTTGTCCATTATACGTACATATATTGTCCATATAAAAATTAATAAATTTACAGATGGTGTACACATGGACAAATAATGGACATTTTGTCCACTATATGTACACTTATTGTCCATCTGAAATTTAACAAAATTTTAGATTCTAGAATTTGTTAAAATAGTTTCGCCTTGTTGATTTTTTTTAGAAATAGTTTCATGCACTTGATAATTTTGCAAAGTTAGCATTTATTTTTTGTCATGTGTGTAACTTTCCCAAAAATCTTGAGCTAAAAGCGAAAGAATTGGACCTACGAAATAGAAAAGTTACTTTTCTTTAAAACATTTATTTATCAAAATATTTATTTGTAAAATATGTATAAGAAAATAGTGATAAAATAATACGATCAAATAAATATAAAACTATTACCGTAAAATCAGTATCCGAAATACAAAATACAACCCAGTATCCCCACAGAAACCCGGTATGAAACTCTAACAACAAAATACAAAAGTAAAGCCCGAACGAGGGCATTCACTGAGTAGCAAAGGATGCCTCACTGGTGACCGAGTGCTGAACAGATGCTGAGCATCAAAATATATCTGCCAGATATGCAGAGAGATAGACAAAAATAAAATGGGGGTCAGGGCCCAGTGATGAAATAACACTCCAGATTGTCTCATACGTGCCTCACAAAGACAGTTTTGAAAATCATTCAAAAGATACCGTACACGTATATACCGATATATCATATATACACACACTACGTTCAAAAAATGTTTTACCAAAACGTTTACATACAGAGCATACAACATGCATTCAAACAGTATCAGAGTGTATATATATATATATATATATATATATATATAAAACAGAGTCATAATATGAGACTATAACAGAATGTGCAAAATAGTATTGTGGACTCAACCACTAGACATAACATAGCATGTATCTGGCTGGATACACGACTACCACTTTACCCCGGCAACTAGGGTCTTCACAGAGCATTGATATATCAAAAATTATGTACCCCATAACTAGGTGTCCCTGATCGGAATATATTATATACAATAAGATAACATACATTCATGTAGAACAAATTTCCATATTTCCAGAATATATACATATATATACCAATATATATTAACCGAGTAAAGCGTTGGTTATACAAACCACATAGTTCGATTAATAATTAGCCAAATAATTATTAGTCAAACTTCATGTCATATCCCGATACAACAAAAACTATATAAGTAGGAAGACATAGCCTATGTGTCTGAAGCTGTCATTTCACTCACCTGGAATTCGAAGCAAATGATCTACTCAGACACCAATGGTAGGTAGCTGGTCGTGCTGGCAGGAACAGGAAGCTGTAACAAATACATACATAACGGATATCAGAAAAATGATGTTGGTACGTACCGAATGCATGATATGCAAATGCTGACCCACGAGATCACAGAAAACCTAGCTCGAAAGAGAATCTATCACGCCCGACCCAAAAATTTGGAACCTACGCCAAATTACAAATAAGCCGTCAAACTTTTCAAAAATTCCAACTTAGTCCGCAAGAGTTCTACTAGTCCTCCAAGTAGTCAAAATCATAAAATAAGACTCTTAACTCTCAGAAATCACAAAATATGAAAAGATACAAGTTTGGGCCCTAAAATCACAGCTTACTCGAGTAACTCCTCCTTGAATTACTCGAGTAGGAAAAGTCTTAATCGAGTAATTTCACCCTGGGTTCACTCGAGTAAGTTCATGTCTTACTCGAGTGATTCCCTACCCAGAAATCTTTAGAAATCCTCAAACACGATTCAACTGAAAATGCTACCAATCACCCACATTACGCCTAAACAACCTCCAAAATATTATTCTATACACCAACACAACAATGCAACTCAAAATCACTCCAAAATCACTCAAACCCGAATTGGTTCATACCCATTTATGAACACTTTCGATTCTCATGATTTCGGACTTAACCTAGGTATTTCTAAAATCCCTTAGCCCTAATTCCATCAACTCTAGCACCCATTTTCCATCAGAAACACCAAGAACAACTCTAAATTCGAAACCCTAGTTCTAGCCGCCACTCCCCAAAATGCTCAACAATAGGATGCATTCAAAGAGAAAATGAAAGAAACAATAATAAAAAAAGATAAATCTTACCTCAATGAATCAATGGTAGGCAATGGAAGAGGAAGACAGACAGATTGGAAAGTAAATGTGGCTGTTGGAACGAGAAAATGACGAATCAAAGTCGGGTGAGGGTATTAAATAGACTAAGAAGGCAAAACGCAGCGTTTTGCAAACTGCCTGAGTTAATTCGGGGCTTATTCGAGTAACTCAGGATGTTACTCGAGTAATTCGTGTCCCAAAGGAACATCCAAGCCCCGCTCACTCGAGTAAGTCCATAACTTACTCGAGTAAGTCCATAACTTACTCGAGTAAGTCTCGATCCCATAACAAACGAAACACGAACCAAATCTCGTCCACTCGAGTAGCACCAAAACCTACTCGAGTAATTCTCCTTTCTTACTCGAGGAACACACGAGTTACTCAAGTAACTCCAAGCTCATTCACACAACAAGGATTCTCCAATACCACCAACACTTGGACAACATTTCCGAACCCAAGAATCGGAGCGGAGACGAACAAAAGCTACAGAGACCTATGTCGGAATCTGACGAGATATTATAAAAGGAGTAATATTTAAAAGTTTGAATTCTAAATATCATTTACAAAAACTAGTCATAAACTTGTATATATAATACACATGTATTATAGATTAGTAATGTATTTTTAGTGGTTTTAATCTTTATATATTGATCGTTTGATCAAACTTGGTAAAAGAATATATTGTCCAGAAGATAAAGTATGGTGATAACTCACAAAAAATAAGAAAAATCATTGCTTATAAATAGAATTTACATATTAAAAATTTTCCCATATTTTAGAAGATGAAAATGTAAGACCTGCCTAGTTCAAGTATATTTTCAAAAATAACCAACGCAACCATAGATGCTAACAAAACATAGGTGTTGTGATTTAACTTAATAATTATGAATAAAATAGTTAGATCACCTTAAGTGAGAAATTAATTGAATATTCTCCCACTTGCGCTACTATTTTTCACAATACATTCACTTGTAATTATCATCTTTAGAATCACACAAATCAAGATTGTGATGAATGACGATTAAGACTATTCGTGTGGTATGACCCAAAACAAATTTGGTGATTTGTGTGATATGACCTAAAACAAATTTGGTGATTTGTGTGATATGACCTAAAACAAATTTGGTGGCATGGCTTTTGTCGAAGAATGTGCATTCATCAGTTCCAAATGAACGCGGTCAAAAATTATCTCATTAGCCCTAATGCATCCTCCAATTGGCAAGTACTTAATGTTGATATGCTTGTTTTAACTACCACTTCGATTATTTTTGACAAAGAATACTGTAGTTATATTATCACCATATATATTTAATAACCTAGAAATAAATTCAACAATTTTAACCCCAAAATGAAACTTCATAGCCATAAATCCTATCACGTAGATTCAAAACATGATACAGACTCTTTATACAGACTCTTTATACAAAGAATAAGTATTTAGTACATAAAATACATAAAGAGATCATGGAGATAACTTTCATTTAACTAAATTTGACATAAAAATACAAAATATTTTAAACACCATACTTCTTTTTATTACATATAAAATAATTCAAAGCAGTTACATAACTATGATTATTTTCATTTAGAGACACTATTAAATAAAATTTTAGAAATTAACAGTGACTTTAATAACGAAAAAATGAATAATTATTAAATTAAAAATTTAATTATTTATTTTTTAAATTTAAAAATTTAAAATTATTATAATAAAATTATATATATAAATTAATTTTATAATAAAATTATATATAAGAGCGTCAAGATCACGGGCGTCTCTTATCCAAAGTTTCCTTTTTGTTTTTTTTTCCTCCTAACTCCAAGAACTATCACAAGACGAAGCTAGCAAGAACTTTCCGAGTAGTACAAAGACATCAAAAAGCAACGAATCAAAGCTTTAACTTAGGAGATTCTTAGGACTTCTTTATTTTCTTTCACCACCTTTATATTTAGGAACTAATAAAACCAAAGCAAAGTTCATTGAAAAAGCTATTTGAAGCAAAAGTGGAAGTAGCTGTTTCCCCCTCTTTGCATCATTATCGTTATCGTTTCATCACCGAAATTTTTATTCCTTTTCACCACTAATCAATATTGCGTGGCACATTCATTTTCTTTTTCTTTTCTGTCATTTTCTTTTAATCAACGTCAGAATTGCTCCCCGGCTTGGGAATATGACAAATTAATCTCAGTATTTATCGGTTTCTATTCTTGGCGATTTTCTTATCTACACGCAAAAAAAAAATGAAAGACACTTGAATATATCTTTGTAGTTTTTGATTGATGGGGATTGAGATGATTGATAATGATAAGTTAAAACTTAAATTATTAATTCATAAAGTTTTAAACATTAATTCTAAGTGAAAATCAATTTTCTGTTCTTTAATGTTGAAAGTAACTTTATTATCAATTAGTTGCAAGTCTATGATATTGTCAAACGACATTGTTATCAGTAGTTCATAAAACGATCAATGGACAATATGAGATATTTTTTGAAACGAAAATTAGATGAAGTATGTAACAATAAAACGTGGATCTTTATTAACAACAACTGGCAAATGTCATCGTTGCTATTCACAAACAAAATCTCAAATAGTATTATGTAACTGAAACACTAAAAACCTCCAACTCAACCTAAAATCTCTAATTGTTATATTAGGTTAAGGGGTTTGAAACTCTTATTAATTACCTTTAATGTATACGATAAGTTAAGATAAGATGAGACAAATCTTACAAATGAGATGAGACAAAATAGATTCTTTAACTTATCTTATCTCATAGTTTGTCTCACTCGTCTCGCTATAAGTTGTCCTATGTCACGAGATAACAATTTTTTCCTTTTAATTTTTTATATAAATCATGAAAAAAAATTGCTACTTCAATGACCTATATGCCATTCTTATCCAACATAAAAAAATTATTATATGAATTCTCAAAAAATTACTAATTCTAATTTAAAAAGTTGACATGTATTAATAACATTAATTAACTTAAATTATGTTCTACTTTTCAATTGATGTAAATTAGACAACTGCAGCTGAAACTAGAGTTCTCTACAACTCAAAACAATATGGA